>JAEIIG010024679.1:0-47397 GCA_018904695.1 Drosophila parvula
TCGTAATAACCGGACGAACGCTATAAGCGGAGTCGTTATAGCCGGATTCTACTGTATATACAAATAAAAAAACCCACCCAATTATCCATCATCCAAACTGTTCGGCCGATCTCTAATTGAATCAACCGAATGGCTCTCTGTAGCAAGTCCATTTGCATGACAGAACCAATTAATTAGAGAGATTGCGGAAGCGTGGGGCGGTGGTGCTGGCCCCAAGTACATCGTGGCCACTCGATAATGGCTACGATTATTCCGATAGCAGCAATCGAAATTGTTAACCAGAGCGCTGTCCGCACCTTTTCTGCATTGCAACAGCGGTGTAACTCGTACTCTTACTCGTAGTCCCGGTGCTCTGCACTTTGGAAATCAATCAAAATGAAAGATTTTTAATGGGCTGCGACTGTCTGCGGTGCTTGTTATTGTTATTGTGGCAATCGTTGTTGCTATTATTGCTATTATTGCAGTTGTTGCTGCTGTTGTTGTTGTTGTTGTGGTTGTTGTGGCCGAAGTAGCGCAACTTGTGTGGATAACCTGCAAATTTATGCGACGTTGCATATTCGAATGCCCTGCGCTGAACGGTATCAGCCATATCGGTTCTATAAACAATATCGTATCGTTCGTAACTGCAATCAAAGCGTTCATATTTACTCTTTTAATGTATCGCCAAAATTGGAATAATGTTTTTATTATATATAATAAAAAGAAGGCCTAGTAAAGTCAGATCTAAAGATCTAGTGCCAACCAAAGTTCGCAAAATGCCGGAAGAAAAGCTTTTCCTTAACAACTCGCTTTGAAGTGCGAGAGTACTCTGCGCTCTCTTGAAAATGTGTGCATGTGTGTCGACTTTCTCTCTAGCTCTCTCTTGCGTGCTAGGTACGAGTATATTCCAAGCAGCAACACCAACGCTTAGTAGCGAACGAGAGAGAGTTTTTTTTAAATGCTGTCTGTGGGAGTTTTGCATGTTTTCTCTCCGAATTCCATTTCTTTCGTTTGGTCTTGGGAGAGGATTCGAATGATCATAAGAGTTGAACGCATTTTACGAGCTCTGCCTAATACTCAAGGCAAATAACTAGTCTGTTTCCTCATCAGTATCCGAGACAAGGTATAATAATGATCATGATACTTAAGAGGCGAGTACTGGAAAGCCCCAGAAGGGTATCCTCAATCTAGTGATATGTCTGGTGACAGTCCCTCGCAACTGTTAAACAACGCCTATGCAAAGTCCAACAACTAGGAAATTCAGCGACACTTAAACGGTGGGCAGTTTTACCTCATCGTTGCAACACACTTGACATTCGCACATACTTATATACTCGTACATATGTATGAGCTAGGTACTCACTGTAGGACCCATCGCATCCACTGGATGTCATTATTTGATGACACCCGACACCTGAGAGTATCAAACATAAACATTATAGCCGCACTTTTTAATGACTCGGAACGGACACTGTGACTGTGGAGTGGAGTGGAGACGGCACTGGCACTGCCACCACCGGCATCATTAAACCAAAATTCCGGTTCAGGTTTCGTTTTGTTACGTTACTTACATTTGTATAAGCAAGTAAAGGGTACTAAGAGAAAACGAAATGAAGCTTTCCAACTATTCCATCCGAATTTGTGGTATTTTTCTTAGAATCTTCCCCAAAATGCTTATTGTATAGGTAGTATTGATAATATAGCATCTAATGTGGCAACTAAACTTATTTTTCTTGAACAGCATCACCAACCGAGTCGATTTAGCCATGTCCGTCTGTCCGTCAGCGTGAAACAACAGATCTCAGAGACTGTAAGAGCTAGAGCTACCAAACTTGGTGACAAAATTTATATACTATAAGTTGCACAAAGATCAAGTTTCTTTTTGAATTTGGCCACGCCCACTTCCACCGTCACAAATCATGAAAAAATCAATAACTAAGGTATAGGCGTGACTTAACATATACATAATATAATTCGATATCGGATAATAGGACATGACAATAAACTTGGGGGCTATTAAGCAATAAAGTTGTAATTTTCAGACTGGCGCAAAGTGTTGCAATGGTTGTTGTTAAGTTCTTAATTTAATTTCAATTTTAAATGTGCAAATCAAATTACAAAGAATAATAATAATTCGGAGTCGAACCTTTTATTATTCTTTCTAATTTGATTACATTTAAAATTGAAACTAAATTAAAACCTAACAATTTTGTTTAATCAACTCTTTTGTCTTACTAAAAAGTGCAACACTTTTGAAATAGAAATTAGGAAGACACCACAGATATAGATTTTCGTACCTAGAGAGCACATTTTCGGTAACTTTTTACTTGTTTTCTCTGAATTTCAAGTTTAATCCGTTTATGCTGCATCTTTATCTGCGCATCTGCTTATTTAATAAGCAGTAAAGATATAGAACAACTACCCTTATTTTTTTTTAAATCAGCATATACTTTTTTGAGATGCTACTGGCTTAGTTTATTATGCCTGAAAGATAGATACACAAAAATCTATCTGAAAACAGACCAATTTTCACCTCGAAGTTACCTAGCTTTCTTGTCGAATTCCTTTTGTTTTTTTTGCTATAGAGATGGAGCTCGGTGTTGCGGGTGGTGTCTGTCACTGTCTGTGTCTGTGCATGTAGATCGCAGCCGGCGAGAATAAATGTTAATTGATGTTTACCGTGGCGTCGCACTCTACAGGTAGCTCCAGGTACTTTCCCGCCTTGCTTCGCTCCGCGAGTGAGTGTTGCGCAATAGTGCCAGTGGAAAAGCAAACAGGGTGTGGGGGGGGGGGAGCGCAGATCGGAGAATGGAGAATAAGGCGACGCTGATATATTCATATATTCATATCGACTGCGAAGCTGCGTCTTGATAACTGAACCTTGTGCCCCCGACCCGCTGGCAACGCTTGGCCCTGGTAATTCGCCCTTCTGGCCCTCGAAAAAGGCGAAAAGGCTGGAAGGGTCCAGCGCATCGCTGGGTCGCAATTTGTATAATTATAATTGCCGCGTGAAATTAGATCGCTATTTGGATGCAAATTCCCTGACATTTTGCCATTTTGCCACGTTGCCACCACCGCCGCTATCTGCCGGCAGGTACAGAGGTAATGAGTGTGTCTTTAAGGGGGCGATAACAGCTGGAGAGAGACTCACGCCCATGTGGGGTGTGAACTTTGCCGAAGCCAAATGATATCGTTTCTGTATCTGACTCAGCCAGCCGCCTGTCCGATCTGATCATCTTGTGTTTGGGTTCAATGTGCCTGCCATTAGGCGATCGCGGCGATAAGCTGTCCAGATTGGAGACAGTAGCGGCAAACAAGAGCGAGAGCGAGAGAGGCAGCGGCAGCGAGGTGGAGGTGTCAGGGAACTACATACTAGAGTGACCTATGGACCCAAACACATGTTCCACGCGCAGGCGGCGCAAAACAAGTTTTAATATACGAATTTCAAAATAAGGAAAACCACACCGAGAGACACGCAGTCGGGGAGACATACAGACAGACAGACAGACAGCCCGATAGACCGATAGATATAAATAAATAAATAAATACAAGAGCACCACGAATAATTTAGAGAGTCGCTCTGCTGCGGAATCCAAGAAATGGCCAAGTCATCGCGACTCGTCGCTTTTTTCCCCCGCCAGATAACCAAGGGGCGAGCTTTGTACTTTGTTTGGGCAGCAAACACCGCATACCACCACCACCACCCCACAAGACTGCATCAGCGTTTAAGCGTTCGATTGCACGGATTGCCCTTTTGCCCCCCGCCTGTATCTGATGCCCGGCTGTGGCTGATGAAATGCCTCATTAGGCGGAGACACATCCGTGTTGAGGTGGTCAGCTCCCTGTTTAGCTTCCCGATTTCTATTCGCACCATATAACATGTTAGTTAATGATTGTTTTGGGGGATTAATGCGGCACAATTGTCGTACAGTTATTTGGCAGGGCTTCTGTAAGTTTTCACAAACAATCAACTTTATCTATACTTTCTTCTATCGCGCCTACTAACATCTAACCCTAACACGCACGTGCTTGGTGTCGCAAGGGCCAGTTGAGTGTACTGATCGCAGTGCATCAACGTCCAAGATGAAAGGTCGCTATAGGTACTTAACTATAGGTACTTAACTGGTCAGAAGAGGGTCTCGCAGTTGATCCTAAATATCCAATTATAAATTGTAATACATTGTAATCTAATACACATTGTATGTGTATATAAAAACTGTATAGATTGTATAGATTTAAACGTTTTCTTTATTAAAAACTATCAGCTTCGCTTCGGCATATTAAGTTTGTTTCTTTTGACAACCGATCGGTAAATAGATAATCATTATTTATTTATTTATTTAACAAATTAAATCTAACATATAATGTTAAACTTAATACTTATTTTGCAGAGCATTATCTATTGTCTATTATCATTTTGCTAAATCGTTTCAGTGTCAGAAAGGGACAAAATCGATATGATATTAATTGGCAAATCATATATGTATTAATATATATAATATATAAATATGAAGAGCACATTTCGAAACGAATTTAAAAGGCTTTATAGTAGAGAAGAGAGACAGTTACAATTGAAAAAGAATACATTTCATATAAAATATTATTCATAATATTTGAAGTCGGAATCTTGATCAAATTCCAGCGAATTCAAACCTTTTTGCAAGTAGTACAAACATAACATATGTATAATGCTGTTAAGTACCCCTAATATTCATGTGTTATTCATTCCGCCCCATCATTTAGCTTTAATGTGACTCATATCTGATAATAATACTTGATATTCTTTTGCCGCCGCCATCGGGTGTAGAGTTCAAAGATAGTGCCAATTATTGTTGTCTGTGGATAGCAATTGAATTACTCTCGTAATATAGCCGTCACGGGTCTGCAAAATGGAATTTCCAACTGTCATGGATCATCTTTATTAGTTACCTGGCGAAGTGTAAATGAAAAGGGTTTACGACGACCGTAAACACATGTCGCATCTTTATTGGCAAATTATTGAGTGCGCGCTAAAAGTCATTCCGTATTAATTAACTTAATTTGCTGGCAAAGGGCAAGGGTTAATATGCAAATTTGTGCTGTAAAAGCTGTAAGAGCTATAAGTTTACACAATACGTGTTAAACTGATCAATTGCATATATCTATATACATATAATATTGTATCCAATATTAATAGTTCCTTTACATTTCCGTTAAATTGCAGGAAATCTGGTTATGAGGACAAGATCCAGTACACAATTGCCGAAAAGAAGGAGAAGAAGGCGGGCAAGGCCCATGTCAATTCAGTATTCTTCAAACAGCTCCGCCAGCTGCTCCGTAAGTCTCCATAGATACATGCTTATGTCTCCTAGTCCAAGTTAACTTCGTCTTCGTCCTTGTCCTCATCCTTGGCTCTTTCACAGCCATTCTCATTCCGGGCTTTTGGAGTGTGGAGACGGGTCTGCTGTTCCTGGTTGCCGCCGCCTTGATTGGCCGCTCCGTGAGCGACATCTGGATGATCCAGAATGCGACTGTCGTGGAGAGCACAATCATCCACATGAACCGTGCCAAGTTTAAGACGGCGCTGCTCAAGTATCTGACAGCTCTTCCAGCGGTAAGCACAAATCGTTACCTTAACATACTAACTATCCATATAATCGCATCCCACACCGACTAAACAACTGTGTAACAACCGAACTTGGAGCAGCACTTAATATGACCTCTTCGCCTCCTCCTGTCCTGCAGATCTCCGTGGTGACCAACGTCCTCAAGTGGAGTCTTGGCGAACTGAAGCTACGCTTTCGCACAAATCTCACACATCACCTGTACAGTCAGTACCTAAAGTGAGTATACATACATCCCTTTAATATACGAATATAAATGTTCTATCAATTTGATCTTGCTTCTATTTAAATATGTTCGGAACAAGTCGAACTTGTTAAAGATGTTCTGAGCATTCTGAAAGATACTTGAGATACTAAATAATAATACTTTAAGTGAGAAGTTAGCAGCGCAGTAATGAAAGCATCTCCGACCCTATAAAGCAGCTATTTTATTACGATAGTTCCCATAGAGCAGCTATTTAATTACGATAGTTCCTATAAAGCAGCTACTTTATGATATAGTATGCCAATTTGCATGAAAAGTATAATTCGCTGTAATATTCATATAAAACAAGCAAATATAAAGTTTCAATTGGATCTCCTTAAAAATAGAGCATTTTGGTCCGGTTGTTCCTATGGCAGCTATATGATATAGTCCGATTTCGGCAGCTCTACTTGCAAAAGAAATAAGACTTCCGCCTTCCGATAGCTCTAAGAGACTGAAGGTTCGCTGAGAGACTAGTTTGTGTAGGAACCGAAAGACTCGGCTGATTAAGAATATAATTATTCAACGGTGTCAAGATGCTTCCTTTACAAAATTATAATTATCCTCTACAGGTTATAAAAACACACAAGAAAGAAAGCTAACTTCGGCATGCAAAAGTTTAAATACCCTTTGAGATAATAATACAAATAATTCTAGCAAATCTAGCCAAGTGATTGTGTTTTCGTTAAAATATAAGTAAATACAATAAACAGATAATTTTTCCGATCGTTTCTATGACAGCTATATAATATATATATATTTATTCTTATTCATCTGATTAAATTAAGGAAACATATGTTAAGTTTTTATTCTAAACGTGGCATTGATATGTTCTGCGTTAGAAGCGTTTTGATATATAAGAAGAAAACGTGGCTTAACTGGCTCTAACAGCTCCAATTAATTTTGCACTTGAACCAATTAATTTTTAAACAAAAACGTATACACTCTCGGTGCCCCTCTCGTCACTATTTGGAATTCAAGTTCTATTAATTTGGATTTATTAACATAGTGTAGTACGCCTCCCGTAGGGCTTTTGTTTTCATTCGAATTGAAAATGAAATCAATCCGATTGCAAACTGAAACATCAAGGCTATATACATACATAAATAGCGTCCTCGAATTTCAGTGTAAATGGAAATAAACATGCTAATGTATACGGCTTTGCCTGGTCCAAGATTTAAGCGGAAATAATCGGAGCATGCCGTGTGCATGCAGGCAATGCATGTTGTTTACCCAACAACAATCAAACATACCTTAATCGAGCATTCGCCTAACATTATTCTTGCAACTTCCAGTGGCTACACGTACTACAAAATGTCGAACCTGGACAACAGGATAGCCAACGCCGACCAGCTGCTGACCACGGACATCGACAAGTTCTGCGAGAGCGCCACGGACCTGTACTCGAATATCAGTAAGCCCGTACTGGACATCTTCATCTACGTGTACCGCCTGACCGTGAATCTGGGTGGCAAGACGCCCTCCATTCTGATGCTCTACCTGCTCTTCGCCGGCGTCTTCCTAACGCGCCTGCGTCGACCCACTGGTCGCCTCACCGTCGAGGAACAGAAGCTGGAGGGCGAGTTCCGATATGTGAATAGCCGGCTGATTACCAACTCGGAGGAGGTGGCCTTCTATCAGGGCAACGTGCGCGAGAAGCTGACGCTGCTGGCCAGCTACTCCAAGCTGCGTTCGCACCTGCGCAAGTTCCTCGAGTTCCGCGTCAGCATGGGCATCATTGACAACATTATCGGCAAATGTAAGTGTCCACCAGGAGGCGGCCTCCTAACCTCATTCTAACCTGAGCTGCTGCCCATCTCCTTCCACAGACTTCGCCTCAATTGTGGGCTTCTATGCTGTGTCCATTCCCTTCTTCACGGACAACCATCCGCTGCTGTCCGGGGAGCAAAGCGGACAGCGCCTGCAGGCCTACTACACCTACGGACGCATGCTGGTCAAGCTGGCGGAGGCCATTGGACGCCTGGTGCTGGCCGGTCGCGAAATGTCCCGCCTCGCCGGCTTCACCGCCCGCATGACCGAGCTGATAAAGGTACTCAGCGACCTCAACAAGGGCACCTATGAGCGCACCATGGTCAATGGCAACAACATCACGCAGAACGCAAGCGGCTCGGGAGCAGCCGGTAGCAGTTTCGGGCCGAACAAGGGAATCATGTGCTTCGAGGACAACATCATCCGCTTCGAACAGGTGCCGTTGGTCACGCCCAATGGTGATGTACTGCTCAAGGAGCTGACCTTTGAAGTTAAGTAAGTATCAAGCCAACTAGCCATGCCCCAGATATAACTCGATTCCTACAATAGGATGGGGCTGCTGATAGGAGTTTTAATGTTAGAACCCAACAATACATATGTATGTCGTATTTGCGGGAATAAAGAAGAGATAGTGTGCTCTTCTTGGGAGGAGAACCCACCCTTAAACGCATTCTAGCGAATGTGCGCTTGGAGGATCATCTGGTAGAGTTTCTAGAATCCAGGCTGCCTAACTGGCTGGTTAGTAGAATCCGCATAACAAGATTAAGCCCCTCTCCCAACTACCTTCCTATTAAACCCTCTTACTCCTAGCTATTACTCCTGTTTATTCTGACATCACAATGGACTTGATTTCCATCCAGCTGTCTGATCTTCCCATCCTGACCTAAGCTGAGCTCGTTTTACGAGCTTTGAGCTTGCAGGGTAGCCTGGTCCACTTGATAAACGATCTAATAGCTTGACCCCATTCACAAATATTTATACTGTCGTTAGTTTAGCCAGGTATTCTCCCTTAATATTCCCATTAACCTATAAACAAGGGAAACTACATGTATGTACATATGTAGTTGATGACAAAGGTCGTTCCTGTGTTATTTCTAGTCGTTGCTGGCAAGTAATTACTTAATTGTGCGAGATCAGATCACAGAGTCACGGATTACAAAAGCGATTTCGCTTTAATGAAGTCGTTAAAAGGGTATTTCATTCGGTCTTATTAAATATTAGAGCAGGCAGAAAGGTCTAAGGGGAGTTCATGCACGACACCAATTGCTCACTGAGTACATCTTTCTTTACAGATCTGGCACCAATGTCCTGGTGTGCGGTCCCAACGGTTGCGGCAAGTCCTCCCTCTTCCGCATTCTCGGCGAACTGTGGCCCACGTGGGGCGGCAAGGTGACGAAGCCTTCCCGAGGCAAGCTCTTCTACATACCTCAAAGGCCCTACATGACGCTGGGAACGCTCCGCGACCAGGTGAGTTATCAAGCAAGCTTCCTAGAATATATTTATCACTGCGCTTACCGGGAAATCGCATTATCCATCACATTTTTATCGGTTGGGGGAACAATGACAATACACTATTCAATACAGATTCAGTGCAACCATTAATGCTATCGATAACGTAACTATTTTCAAACAAAATAAAATAATAATGCACCCAAATGGAAATATGAGGCAGTTATTTTCAAGATAAGCAAAGTATCGAGGTAGCAAAGCAAATTATGGTGTATAAAAAATAAAAATAAAATGCGTAAAATGCTCTCAATAAAAATAAGAAAGGAAACTATCTTCGCGGATGCGAAGTTTGTATCTCTCTCTAGGTTGCAACTATTTAGATTCGATTGAATTGGAAATCGATTGATGGGATCGATAAAACATTTATAAATATAATTTATTATTATTTATAATATATATTATAATATATACATAAGTATATACATATAATATATATTATTATTATATATGTATTTATAACGAACCTATGCTGATTTTTCTTCCTATGCAAGTTAATCAATTGTTTCTCTGGCACTTGCGAATATTATATAATCAGCCCAATTTGATAACTATATTTATATGGAAATATGTTGGAAATGCTGATCAAGAATATATATAATATATATACTTTATGGGGTCACAGGTTCTTCCTTCAATGCGTTGCAAACTTCTGACTAAATCTGACTAATAATAAAAAAGGGAAGACGTTACGCATCTTATTTATTATATTAATAACATTGTCATTGTTGGCACACATGAACGTTTATGGCTTAAAGCAAAGTGTTATACTTAAATAGGTAAACCTGGTGGATAATTCAGGGGAATGAGCTGTAAAAACATTTTTTATTGCTTTAATTTTTGACCGACAATGACTTGTGTTGGTTGGTTTGGTTACTTAAAACGATTTTATAATGACCTATTGATGACATAAATGAGGCACACAGCGTGGCGGACAAATGTTTATTCATTGTATTAACGATGGTTTCCACGCGGAAATATATTCACACACATGTTGATATAGGAAGGGTGTGTCGTAGGGAGGGCAGGTCCCAGAAACCCATTGTTTGGCTCGCTTCTAACCTTTGGAATTGCTTACTTTCTTACATCCAAATAGATCATCTATCCGCACACGCGCGAGGATATGCGACGCATGGGACAGAGCGATGAGGATCTCATGCACTACCTGGACATTGTGCAGCTGACCTATTTGGAGCAGCGCGAGAATGGTCTGGATGCGATCGAAGACTGGATTGATGTGCTGTCCGGCGGTGAGAAGCAGCGCATTGCCATGGCCCGGCTCTTCTACCATCGGCCGCAGTTCGCCATTCTGGACGAGTGCACCAGTGCCGTGTCCGTGGATGTCGAGGGCAAGATGTATAGCTATTGTCGCGAGGTGGGCATCACGCTCTTCACCGTCTCGCATCGCAAGTCGCTGTGGGTGCACCACGACTACTACCTGCAGTTCGATGGCCGTGGCAGCTACGAGTTTGCGACCATTGACCAAGAAAAGGAGCACTTTGGCTCGTAAATGGGGGGGTGGCTGCTATATCCGCACAGTTTCCCCAGTTCCCAGTTCCCGCTTCCGCTTCCTGCTGGTGCTGGCGACTCTCGCTCTGGCTACACCCATCGCCATGTCTCCGTCTCCCCCATCTCCATCTGGTGCACTGTATATACCGAGATATGTATATATCCCAAGTTGGACTTACGTTTCTTGCTTTGTTTGTGATTGTCTCCCTTCGTACGCTATTCAATTCCACATTTTATTCCGTTTTATAACTATATTATACATATATAATATTATTGTAATAATAATAATAATCCTAGGCCCGCGATGCGAATCGATAAGCTGGCGCAGAGTTACATATGTATCTAGATCGTTCGCAGATCCGATGGCAACCCTTTTAGTAAATTTATACGAAAATATACACAAAAATACAATATACAAATAAAACACACGCATAGATACAGATACAGATAATGCTGCAGACTACACTAGTTTACAATTTACGATTTTTTTGTTTTGAAATAAACGATAGTACCAATTTGTTAAACAAACTTTGTTTTTGGTTAATGGGCTATACCAGTGTTACACTTGGTTCGCTTATTTTTCAATATCATTATGAGAAAAATCTTTAAATTTAAGTTGAAAACATCTTATGGAGTACTTTCATATAGAAATATTCCCTGAAATCGCCTTATTTTTCAGGAGTTACACTGGTATAGCCTTTTAATAAGGCAAAAATGCCAAAAATAATCGTTGTACATATTGGCAAGTATGTCCAAAACAGTTTTTCGAACCTTTTTTTAATGTGTTCAGCGACTAAATATTAACCGGGAAAAGTGTTTAATTTTTTGCTTTAAACTGTTGACAGCACAAGGCCCGAATCTTTAGTAATTTAAACAACTACATACATACATACAAATGTACATATGTATGTAGGCAGATGTCAGAGTTGCCGCAAGAAGCGATGCGATAATATTGGGCTACCATGAGGGAGAAAGCTCTCTCAATCGCTCAAACGGTGTCAGAGTGGGAGCGAAGCGATCAGCGAGGTCAAGTGATAAAAAGAGAGAGAGAGAGATCAGTTTTATGCTCAGAGTGTACATACATACATACGTACGTGTTTTGTTGTTGCATTTTTGAGCTCAAATAACCGTTATTTTACAACCTGCTCAAATTTCTTTGTTTTCTTCATTTCAAGTTGTTAGGGCATTTAAACCTTTACATTTTGATGTTGCATATCTGTAACCCTTTTATTTTAATTGATTTGCATTATAAAATACAAAAAAAAAATGTACGTACATACATATGTACAATGTATTCCACGAAGTTCTAAACTAAATTATATACATATGTACATATGTAGGTATGTATGTACATACATATGTGAACAGCTGATCAACTTAAAGTAAATTATTTGTAAATAAAATTTAACAAAAAGGAAAGAAGTAAATTGTTTATTTTCAATTAACCAAGTCATTTATATATCAAATAAATAAAAAAAAATAACTATGGAAATCGTAGGACTAAAATAAAAAAAAAATAAACTTGCTTCAACTTCACTCTCGACATCTTATCGCTTTGCTCATCGCAGGAGATGTTATCGCTGCCCTTCGCTTCGATTTCCTTTCGATGACTCTGCGACAGAAGTCGAATTATTGAAAACAACTCCGATGAAGAGCCCCAGAAACTCCGCAGAGGCTAGGATCAGTTGCGACGATCCGCTCTAGCTTTGAGTAAGCACTCTGACATTAACCTTGCCCGGCTTAACCGTCTCGTTTTGTACTCTCGGTTGAATTGGACTTTGTAATGGATCCTTGCACGGACGACAGCTTGCATTATTATATATTATGTATTACGTATAATGTATAATGTATAATGTATTATGTATTATGATGTTGGGACGTGCAAGACGCAAAAAATGTATATAAATATATATGGAAATGTGTGTTGTATATTTTGTAAAATTATTACTAGCTATCTTAAGTCTCTCGATTCGGATATCAGGCCTTGCGCTTGGGCTTTTTGCTCTCCATCAGGCTCATGATGGTCGTGCGCAGATCCTCCGTCTCCTTCTGCTCCATTTCTAGGTTCTCGATCTGTTGCTTGCGCTCCTGTAGCTGGGTCTCCAGCACGGAGACGAGGTCCTCCGACTTCTTGCACACCTCCCGCTGTTCTTCCAGCGCCTTGAGCGTCTTCGCCAGCTCTCGCTCGCGATCCTCAATGGTGCGCACCTTCTCCTTGATATCCTGCTCGTAGGCCACCGTCGACTTCTTCAGCTTGTCGATGCGGGAAGTCTGCGGGAAGAGAACGAGAGAAAGCATGAATATTTGGGCAGTGTATCTCTCCTCGGAGTTATGTTCCTACATTTTCCTTGTTGAGAGCCTCCAGTTTGGTGAACTCCTCGCTCTTGGCATTCAAATTGAGGCGCAGCTCGTCGCACTCCTTGCGCAGGCTGGCTATCTCGGACTTTTTCACGGCCAGGCGACGCTCGTTGGCCTGCAGGCTGTCGGAGCTCTCGGAGAGCTGCTTCAGCAGATTGGTCATGTTGCTCTTCAGCTTGTTCGTCTGTTGCTTGAGATCTTTGCACTGGGTCTGGAGGCTGCATGGCGAGAATAATCGGGTTAATATCGTAGTGGATATCCTCTATATATCCCTTATTTCCCATCCCCCTTACCGCTCCTGGCTGATGAGCAGCTCAAAGTTGGTGCTCTGGAAGCGCTCCAGTTCGGCGCCCTGCACGTGGGCCAGCTGCTTGCCGCTGATCAGTTGCTGGCCTGCCTGTTCCAGGCGCTGCTCCAGGCTGACCGCCGCCCCATTGAGGCTGTCGATGCGATGGTTGTACAGCTCAATCACCTGGGAAATGGGCGCCGTGGCTAGCTCGTTGCGCCCCACAATACCGCCGATGCTGTCCAGCAGTGCATTGACCCGCTGCGCCATGTCCTTGTCGGTGAAGGTGCGATGGCCCTTGAGGATCGAGCTGAGATTGCGCCACTGTTCCGCCTGGTCGCTGCTGCACAGCGTCGTCGTGGAAGTCGCACCCACCGCCGAGCCGATGACAGCCACGTGCTTCGCCACAGCGGTCTTGGGAAAGTGCTCGAACTGGGCTATCTGAAGAACGGCCGCCACCAGAGGCTCGCTGTTGCTGACCATGCCGCGGGCGAGGCAGTACTGTAGCTGCGGCTGCTCCAGCAGCGTGCAGCACTTGTCCAAGTATGCCTTTTTCGCGATGCCGGCGACATTGACGAGCAGCAGCAAGCAGAAACAGGCTTTCTCCACTTCCGCCGGCGACAGGCTCTGGGTGGACAGGTACTGGGGCATTAGGGCCAGTGGCGCCGATAGGATCTTGTCGAAGTAGGACTCCGAGATCTTGGCCAGCACCAGCTTCTCGGTCTTGGACTCGGGCAGCAGGACGAGCAGCAGCCGCAGAATGGCCACCACTTGGGCCGGCTTCGTTTCCGGCCGCTCGGCGCTGGCCACCAGATTGATCACGCTAGTGGGCTCGCGTGCAATGAGCTTGGCCACCGCCGCCTGCTTGCCCAGACGCATCATGGTGGCCAGCAAATTGATGGCTGCCACGCCGCACAGCTCCGAGGACAGCCAGTCGGCAGTTATCTCGTGCAGGCGAGGCATGATGGCGTCCAGGCTGATAGCATTGTCGTCGTTGCCGGAGAGCTGCAGTATGTAGCTGACGAGGCGGAAGACCAGGTCAAGGCAGAGGGCCTGATGCTTGCGCGACTCCTCTTGTGAGTCGTCCATCCCGTTGCGTGCATCTATTTGCTAAGGACGAAGCAAGAGAAATTAGAGAAGTGCTCCCACTCACTAAGTGCAGTTCCACTCACGTTCAGCAGCCGCTCCACGTCCTCGCAGTAGTGACTGTGCGAGAGCATCGCCCGGTGTAGGCCGGCGTGACACTGCGAGTCCAGCAGGAAGTCCACAATGTGCCGCAACTGGGCCACGTTCGAGTGCTTCAGGCAGTCCTCGATGCCGGCGAAGGCGGTGCGCAGGAAGGTATGCAGCTCGCGCTGCTCAAACGCGTGCACATCCTCCGACAGGATGATGAGCATCTTGTAGGCGAGCAGGCCGTAGTTCTGGATGCGCCGGCAAAACGCCGAGATGTTGACGCTGCGCAGAAAAAGGAACAGCACGGCAAAGTTCTTGTAGCAGAGGTTCACCAGCACGGAGAGGGCGAGCAGGGCGTGCGAGTCGTCCGCGACTGCGCCGGCAGTTCCAATTCCGCCGCCGGCTCCGCTGCTGCCGCCTTCGCCGTTATCCAAGCCGTGCACGATCTCCACTAGATGCTCGAGCAGTGCCGCCAGATAGGGCTCCTCCCAGGCGATACGAATGCCGTAGGTGAGGTCCTGCAGCAGCACCAGCAGTCGGTAAACGCGCTCTGTCCGCTGGGTGCGCCTTATGAGCAGTCCCAGCAGCGGCACAAAGCAGAACTTATCAACAATGGCGCGGCGCGCTTCCAGGTTACGACTGCAGTGCTGCACCAGGCCCACGCAGCTCCACAGCACATCGCCCTCGATTTGGTTGGCGCTACTTCCCGTGCCCTCGGCGTCGAGCGCTCCCATTAGAGCATGCAGATCGACGAAGAAGCGGGCCAATTCCAGGTTGCCTGGACCAGGAGCGAAGTGATGAGACTGCACCTTGGTGCCCAGCAGCGCCACGCTGCGCTGAACGTAGACCAGGGCCTCCTCGGAGCGCTGGCGCTGAAAGGCGGCCGCCCGGGAGCAGAATTCGCGCACATAGCCAATAGCCAGCGTTGCCCCGGCATCCTGCGGTCCCTGGAGCGTCAATTCCTGGCAGTTGTTGTTGTTGTTGGCGCCTCCGCTGGCCGTCGTGTGGTTGCGTAGCGTCGCCATTCGATTGTTGCCTTTTCTCGAAATTTGCACAAAACAAAACAAAAACAAAAACCAGCGCCAACGTTAAACTATATTTCGAAAGCTATCGCTTGTAAAGTGTGCCCGCCTCTTAGCCGCACAGTACTGCAATTGGTCACACTAAATCCCGCAAAATACCTACGAAATGGAACGGTGCGAAATGGAACATGAAGGGTTTTTTTATTTTTTAATTATTTCGTAAAAAAAAACATTAAGGACCGGTTTCTACACTCACTGTTAAAATTTTGCGATCCCAGTTTGATATTGGCATTGTCAGGGATCTAAACTCTCTGGCAACCACCATACAGCATATACACCCTCATTGACCGTTCAGATCAATTCTCGGTTTGTGTATTGGCCAAATTACATAAAAATAAAGCACCATCTAGCGGTAAAATAGTGGTTACACAAATTGTAAGAAGCGGACAATTGTTGTTATTGTTTCGGCAACACAAGTGCTCTGAAAAAAATTTAAGCAATTTAAGCAACAAGAGATGATTTGGCTTAAACTTTTTTGAACCACTTAAAAGTCGCAGTCAAAAATAATTAATTAAAGACCGCTTCCTCCATTTTAATTATGTGCCAAACGCAGTAAAGAAAAGTGAGCCACCCGGGTTTTTTTTAAATATTTGTTTTTGGTTAGCAACACTGGCCAGTTGTGAAATGGTCAATTCTAACTCCAAACTAGCCAAGCTGCCAGCACTGCGGATAGCCCCCCAAACATTGCAATCTCTTAGGGAAGCAAGCAAGAGCGCAGAGTTTTCTTTATTCGACTGCAGCGCAATTCCAGCCAGTTTGTTTTTGTGGCCAGTAAAAACCTGGCTAGTTAGGATCCTCGAACGCCTTTGACGCGATGTCACAGGTTTATCTGCTGCCCGTAGCCGTCTTCCTGATCTTCCAGGTTACCTTCATCGGCACGTAAGTACGCAGCGGTTGTGTTCCGGGACCACTATTCGGTTACTTCAATGTTCCAGCTACATTGTGGCCGTGCTGGAGGGACATGTGGTGCCCACGGTACCCTATATAAGCGATGCGGCCACCTATTCGCCGGAGAGCTGCATCTTTGGGCAGCTGATAAACATTGGGAGTGCACTGCGTGAGTATAAAACCCTCCACGATCTTCCGACTTGAGGCGGCTGGATGGATGATTCATCCGCTGATTAGATGCTGCTGTTGCTCTCCCATTAATTTTCTCGCGTGCCTTGCAGTGGGAATCACCATTTACGTGCGCTACCGCCAAGTGTTGCAGCTGTATGAGGACCAACCGGAGCTAGACAGCGCCGGGTTGCGGCATAACCGCCTGGCGCTATGGTGTGGTCTGGTGTCCTGCCTGGGCATTAGTTTCGTTGGCAACTTCCAGGAGACAAACGTTCGGATCGTGCACTTTATAGGCGCCTTTTGCTGCTTCGGCTGCGGCACCCTGTACTTCTGGATGCAGGCGCTTATCTCCTACCTGATCCTACCGATGTCGGGCACCCGTCTTTACGCCCATCTGCGGCTGGGCATGTCCGTGGTCTGCACCATTCTGTTCATCCTGCTGGCGGTCACCGGTGTGATGTCGCACATCCTATTCAAGGGCCAGAATCCGCGAAAATGGTGGGTCCAGCCAGCCTGAGTGGTTCTGCCACGATTGCTTAACATCTCGTCTCTTTCAAGGTATCCTTCGGATGGCGGCTGGTACTTCCATGTGATCAGCTCTATTTCGGAGTGGATTATCGCCACCATCTTCAGCTTCTTCATACTGTCCTTCACGCAGGAGTTTCGCCATGTCTCGCTGTCGCACCCCCAGGTCTCGTTGATGTCCCACGCCGCCATCATCTAAGATCGGGAGACCAGAGCTAGTTTAAGTGTAGCGATCTTGGGCTGGATTAGCCAGCGTCTTTCGTCTGTTAGCCGCAACATTTTCCGAACCATCCGAGGGCACGGGGCAAGGTAATGCCGGGTCGGGGCTATATCGAGACACACGAAGCATTCTTATCGGATGATTCATTTCCGATGTCCTTCCCTAAGGCGTATCATAAATATGCCTCGTTTCAAAAGCAAAGAAAATATAAGCTAAAGGAAAAAAATGAGATACAAATTTACTAGCATCTTGTTTTTTGTTTAAACTTTTAGCAGTTAACTTGGCAAGGAATCACTTAACCGCCCTGCATTCCCTCTCGCTCTCTTTCGCCCGCCCTGCTCTCTGTCGGATTGCTGTGATAACTGTAAAATGTGAAATGTGTTGTGTTTCCAAAAAACGAAACTGAAGGCAGCCAGTGGTGTCATTTTTTTGCTAAACAAAAAAAAGCTAGAAAAAGCGAAATCCCAATGGAAAATAATGTGTGGTTTGTTTTTCAGAATCTGTTATACCTTCTTAAATTAGCTGGCAACGACTGTATATGCATGTAAACAACATTTTAATTCTGTATTCTTAAAACCATAGACACAGTGAACATAAATATGTAATTAAAAGATGTATAAAAGTTTAAGCCTGTATTAAAAAAAAAAATCGAAAATTCCCGCTGCCCGCTATTTTCATAATTCACCCGCAAACACACTTGAAAAAAAAATCCAAATGTGACGGGGAAAAAACAGAAATGACACCACTGAAGGCAGCCGCTTGAATGAGGAGTTACATTTATTGTTGTTTACCCGAGAGTTCAAGTTCTGTTTTCACATTACACAGTACAAGTTAGAGCTACTAAATCGAACTAAAGCCAGGATTGTAATAGGTGCAAACAATCTATAAGTTGTACAAATAAAAGCAATGAAATCAAAGCGGAGTGGAGTGTCTCTTGTTGGTTTGCCTTTCCTAGCGCTTGCGATCCCTGGAACGATCGCTCTCCCGATGCTTGTGGACACCGCGGCTGCCACCGTGATTTCCACCGCCGCCGCCACTGCCGCGTCCATCGCCTCCGCCTCTACCATCGCCGCCTCTGCCATCACCACTGCTGCGATGCGAAGATGAGGAATAGCGACTATGCTTCCCCGAATTGGAGCCCGAGTTGCGATACTTGTCGCTATCGACCAAATGGTTGCTGCTACCAGTGTTCCCAGACCGATCCTTCTTTGAATAATAATCGTTGCGGTCCCGCGAGGATTTTCTGCTGAAATTTATGAATAGATTTCCAGTTAAGAGACTTCCTTGGGTCTTGAAGAGGAAAAACTTACGTCTTCCGGTGCTTGCTGTGCGGCGAACTCGAGCGCGTGGGCGAGCGCGAGTAGTGACGCGACTTTTTCTTGTGCTTGGGCGGCGTACGGGAGCGCGAGCGGGTGGAGCGGCTGCGGTGGGACTTCTTCGTGCGTTCGCGGCTGGGCGAGCGCGTTCTGGGCGAACGGGAGCGCGGGGTTCGGGACTGGGTGCGCGTCCTGGATCGGGAACGCGACCTTGAGTCCTTCTCCGGCGACTTCTCCGTGGGCAGCGGAAGGGGAACGGCCCGCTGGATAAAGCCACCCCAGGCATTGTGCGAGCCATTGTTCCGATCGACAGTGATCACGGCCGGCGGTGTGTTCGCCTCCTTTGTCTTGTTGCGCGCGTCCATATACCGCTTCTTCAGCTCATCGACGGCAGCCTCCAGCTTCTCCACGACGGGTTTGGGGCGCGTATACAGTTCCATCACCCGATAGCAAATGTCCGTGATGTCCTCCATTGGCACGCGAAAGATGCCGAACCATGGCGGATTGCTGGGCAGCGCAATGTTCAGCTTGCGGGCGCTCAGGTAGATGCAGGCACAGGCAATGGCCTCGGGTGTGTAGCGCATGAAAACGTCCGTTCTCAGGGAGTCGTTCATGAAGTTCCACGAGAGCTGCATTAGCTTCTCGTGCTTCTCGTACTGCAGCACCTGCAGATACATCACGATCAGCTTGTGCGGATGCTTAACATGAACGCAGAAGCCCAGTTCCTTGAGTACGCGTCGCTCCGCCTTGATCACCTGCATCTTAAGGTTGGTGTAGTACGGATCCAGCACCATGGCCGATATTTCTCTGAAAGATAGACAAGGATATTGGCCATTAGATGGTGCTCTGCCAGCAACTTGAGATGGCAACCACAGTGCACGCTCTCTAGTGGTTAAACCAACCCATTTCCCACCCTTCACCATTCACCATTAACTTACTTCTGCGCCCGCACTTGCTTGATGTGATGGAATACATTGATCACGTCCCGGATGCGTCGCGGCGCCTCCTCAATCTTTGAGGCCAGGCACACGCAGCTCATGGCCACCGTCTCCATGTTGTGGCGCACGAAGCTCTTGGAGTAGAAGAAGCGCTGGAAGAGCACCTGACCAGTGGCCATGGCCACCTGCGGCAGACGCAGCAGGATGCCCGCCGTCTGGATCAATTCGCAGCCGAGTATGCGCAGATCCTTCTCCGTCTCGTGGTCCAGCCCATCCTGGCTGGACGGCGTCACATCGATCTTGCCCTCTGGTATCAGGCTATTCTCCAGCGTAAGCACGATGCGATTGAAGAGGCGCGGATACATCGGCTTGCTGGGATCCGTCTCGGCGCTCGTTGCGCTTCCATTCCCGCCAGTGCCGTCCGCACCCGCGGACGCTGTGTTGTTGGAGATGTTGACGCTGTTCGAATGGAGCGAGGTCACCGTAGTCAGCACGTTGCTGATCGTCTCCAAAGTCATCAGCGATGACGAAGTCACCGTCGTGTGGACCACAGAGGCGCCGGCTACACGACTGGCCATTCGTTCCCGATATCCACGTCGCAAGTCCTTAATTTTCAATTTAAATTCGCGAAATGGAAAAGATTTTTTGTTAATTTTTAGTTTATAAATTTAGTGTGACCGTGGCGCGCACGCTTAAATATACCTAAATGCTTGGACTTGCAGGCGTTCGAGAAATATATCGAATACATAAAAAAATGTGCCAACGAAATTTACTTACAAAATTTGTATACTCTGTCAATGTAGGATTATTAATCGATATATTAATCGGTTTCAGGGAAGATTCAGGGATGTTGCACGTTTACAATATGCCTGAATTACCAATAGACTCATATCGATATTGAAAAATAAATATATAATGTTTGTTTAATATAATGCTCCGTATTGTCGGGTGGTATATTTTTTTTTTTGGCGACACTGATGTTTTCAGCCCACCAGACACGGGCGAATTTTTTTTACTTCAAAAAAGATACGTTTCCGATAACATCGCAGCTGTTTGATTGCGTTCTCATTCGAAGGAAGTGTGACCAGCTAGCATGGGGGTGAATTTGGTATTTTTTCCGTCGAATTTTGACCTTATAAACGGAAAACCTGGCGGGCACACTAAACTCATTCGGTCGCAGAGCCGATTAGATTATTTTTCGAAATCAAACCCAATTGGATGTGCGAATCGCTGTGGCGCTGCAACAAAAAAAAAATAAAAACAGAAAAAAAGTCGCGCGAGTGCCGAAAGTGATTTGTTTTTTTATGGTTTAGTGCTTGTTGTGTGCAGAGAAGAAGGCATCCTCAGATACAGTCGTTGTCGCTGTCATTGTCTGACTTATTTCCAAAAGTTAGCTCAAGTCCGTTTTGTATTTGTGCCGCTGCGGAAAAGCCATCGCCATAGTTATCGCCCTCGCCACCCCCAGATTTAGGGGTTGCAAAATTTCCGCAGCCACAGCAGACCCCGTCCCTGTAGCTGTGTAGCCGTAGTAGCAGCGGAGGAAAAGTCGAAGAAAAGTGCACATTCTACGCTACATGCTCCCCGCTCCCGTTGAGTAAACACCGTCTCCCAGACCAGACCAAAACAGAGCCGAGCAGTGCAGCGTCGGAACGGAAGGGGAATCCTTGAGAGAATCCTTTGCGCGTGCCATGCGTGACCTCGGCACCAAAATGGCCGAGCTTAAATTCGAGGCTCCGTTGGCAAAATTCGAGGAGACGGACGAGTGGGGTGGCTGCGACTTCATCTCCAACCAGAATGCCCTCAACGACACGCTCAATCTAAATCTCAAGGATCAGGGATCTGCCGCCGCCGGCGGCGGCAAGCCGGATGCGGCCAAGCTGCGCCTCCTCGAGGACGCCGTTCGCGATGCGCACGTAAGCAAGAACGGCGGAGGCGGTGGAGCTGGCTCCGGTTCCGGCACTATCAGTCCCAATTGCAATACGCTGCAGGGCGGAACTGTCCTGGATTTGGGCCTCTCCGACGTGGGCCTGGTGCCCGGCGAGGGTGAAGTGCTCGGCATGGACAAGCGCTCGTTGGCCGGCGGCGTCAACGACCATGTGGACAATTTTACAGAGACCTTTGGCGGCAGCCTGGAGGATCTGGTCAACACATTTGACGAGAAGATCACCAAGTGCTTCGGCAACTATGAGGCTAACGTCGAGGAGCTGGCACCGGTGCAAGTGCGTAGCCAGGAGGAGATCATGAATGAATGCCAGTGAGTCCAACTATATATACATATGTACATTCCATTTTTATAATGTACTCTTCATTACGACTTAAAAAATACATAGTATATCTCGTTATCTGATTATTCCGGCAAGTAAGCACACTTTTTAATATGAGTATATGTTACAGTATGTGAAAATATCGTAAATATTGTTAGGATTACTCTGAAACTTCACGTTATATTCATTAAAATTAGTTTCCCTTGATATAACTTAAGGGATGACTTGCGATAAATGTTCTAATGTTATTCGAAATCTAATAACTTGTAAAATACGATCTAAATATTCGTTGATTACATTTTTAAAAGGGTCTTTGAAACCCAATAATTCCAGGGATTTTGCTCGGCTCTTTGCTGACTCTTGACAAAGATTGGGTCGCATGGAGAAGGTATTTCTATCAAAGCTCTATTTTTGCAAAAGCCTGAAATTCGTTACCGGCTAGCATGCGCCAAATTCCAATCCGCGTTATGTAAAAATGCATTCTGCGATGTTTTTGTGGTCTTTTCGTGTCTATTACGACGCATTGGGCGGGAAGTGCGCATGCTCCGGGCTTTGACTGCTGCCTCCCCCCTCCGTCGCCCGTTGTCCGTAACCCCGTGACCCCCCAGGCAGCCACCACCCCCGAAAGCAAGCCCGGCGCCACATAGCGACATAATCCTGGCCGGACCGAAGGGTGGGTGATGTTTGCCTGCCTGCTTGTTGGATCGATAAAATTGCCAGGAGCTGTGCCAACCGATTTCAACCGCTTTTCGGTCGCTCGACTGTTGCGCCTCGTCAATATGCATATTGCTGCAGATAGCGTACATATCGTACTTATTTATGTACATAGATGCACCCCATAAGCGTAGTTATAGCCCCATTATAAGGCTGATCCACTTGCGTGGGGGATGTGGCAATCGCGCAAATGGAGGGCAATAAATCATTTTACATGAACTGGACAGATAAACAAATCACTTCACAGAGCATTGGCCAGTAGCGAACACTGGAGAGAATAATGGCGACGAAGAGTCTGTCTTGGAGAGGGCCTAGATCTCTGTGACAGCTAAAGTACCTGCCTTACTTTCGTGTACCTTTTCAATATGCAGAATCTGGTACATTTGAAGGTCCCGAAATATTTTCAGATTTCTGGCAAATATCTTTCTAAAAGTTAAAGTTCTTAGTTTGTTTATGACAAGCAAATCTTTTCTTTAATATTTATATATTTTATATAACAAGGCATTAAGTAATTAGCCTCTTCGTCTCACTCTAACGAAACCCACCTCTTACCTTACTTGGGTACACTTCTGTGCATTTACCTTGAAGCTATTCTTAGCCATCACTGCCTACAATGGAGAGTTAGTTGATCACTGGGGGGGGTGGAGTGGTGATAGAAGAGATGAGTCTGAAAGCGTCAGAAGAGAGGGCTTAAGAGGAGGACCTGGACAGCTTCACTTCCTAGTGAATAAGTCGAAATGGAATTCAAATGAGAAATCGAAAGCCACAAAAATAATAATATTGTGTACATATTCCTTTGCATCTCCCCTCCATTGCGTCTGACATCAGTCATAAATTGAATAATCGCGTGCACACTCACGGTCCACGTGTGCGTGTGTGTGTGTGTTAACGAGCGCCAATACTCACTCACATCCTGTGCAAATAAATAAGCACACAAGTGGACACAATTAATACTCTATTTCTGGTTTTAAATCAATTGATATTAGTTTAATTATTGGAAGAAAACAAAATGAAGTAAAGTCTTGGTTTCGCTTAGCGTATATTTACTGTTGGTAAAATGTTTGCAATTTGTGTGGAATGATTAAAATTCCAACTAAAAGTTGCAACGCTTAAATAAATAATCAAATGCATACACACACACCCAGAGGCACACTCACATACTATACACATATGTACATACATGTTCGCCTGAAAAGCAGTATTAATTGATTTACTGTGGAAGAGGCTGCCATTCCAGCTGCAATCTTCTCTCTTGCTTTTCTCTCCACGCTTCGTGCTTCTTCTTTGACCTCTCCAAAGATGCTGCCGACTCGTCCCCGTCAACCGGAGCATTGACAAAGCTCTGCAGCAGCGCAGTCAACCAATGCACTATGGAGAATTTGACAATATTTTGTAATAAATTAATAGATCGTTTAGTTTAATTGATATCAACATGAAACATATCTTAATACTAGCCCAGCTAAGATAACATTTGTGGTATGTAACATAACAGCTTGATAGCTTCTTAATAAATTAAATAAAAATAAAAATTGAAATGTTGCCTGCTTTTAAAAATTACACACATAGTACATATGTATATTCAAAAAAATCGTTATAATTCCCCATTGTGCAATGTGATGCGTTCTGCCGCAGTTTTTCCTAATTGCGTTCTGCATTTTATTCATTGCCACCGCTCTCACCTCTACCTGCTGCACCTTGCCCTTCTCTCCAAATCTCTCTCCATCCCTAGCCGTCGCCCTCTCTCACGGGAACGAGTGCTTCCACTGGCATGAGCGAGATGCGGTGATACAGGGTATCATAGGGTGTTTCAAGGCAATCTGTCAACGTATTTTCTGCGATCTAAGTTAAAGATATAAGGCGATATTGAGTTAAATGCAACTTTCAGCTTACGCCTACTTGCTGCGTCATAATTTTATTTATAATCTATAATTTATAATTTCTTTCTTTCAATTATATACACAAAGAGTATGGCTAAGTCGGCCCTAATTAATTCTTATAAATTTATACATATGTATATATGTAGGTAGATGTTAGTTACATATGTGCCTCCTTTCGGTTTGTTCTTGTCTGTCGGTGCCGACGTCAACGCCTGTTGTCAATATTTACGCTATTCAATAATGATTCTGTGGAAATTGTGCTGAGTGAGTGAGTTTGTATGGGCCCCGAAGGTCGCTCCATTGTTTCAGTCCCGTCTCCCGTTTCCCATTGCCCAGGACATTGCACATTCCGCTCTGATTAGTTGCAGCTGTCCCAAGGACAAAGTTTTCCGTTTTTTTTTATTCGCACGTGCGGAAATGTTGCGTCAACGCGGAAAAGCACTTGTGAATAGTCCCGAAGAGTGGCACGATGATGTCTGTGTTTTCAACCATCTCTTCCACCACGTACTAAATTATTCAAGCAACAAATTTGGATTCTGAAGCAGAGATGCCCTACAGATGGACTGGCGAGTAAAGACAGCACTGCTAGGGTCAATGTATGCGTGTGGGCACCCCTGTTCTACAGCAATTCCTCTCAC
Source organism: Drosophila parvula (assembly GCA_018904695.1). Lineage (NCBI taxonomy): Eukaryota > Metazoa > Arthropoda > Insecta > Diptera > Drosophilidae > Drosophila > Drosophila parvula. The sequence continues at coordinate 25,062 of JAEIIG010024679.1, forward strand.
ACGTTGCATATTAGAGGATAAAACCATGGATTACCTTACTACATACGAACTAAAGTAAAAATTGCATTTGATCAGCATCTGCTTTGCTCTTCAGAGGTAATATTAATAGGTAGCCGGCCCCGTCAGGGTATTAACAAAGTTCGTTGCATTTAAAGCACGTCTCGTAATCGTAATCGAGCTGACCATATGCGGAGTTTGCATATTTGACATGCTCTCCATATGGGGAGCGGGGTCTTCCGGTTTTCTTTTGGCTTTGGCACTGAGCGCGCGACATGGGCCGAAAAGGTGTCCGTCATGAGTGGAAGAATCATGTTGCTGGTGACCCAGTTCTGTTGCCAAGACTCTGAGACCCCAATCAATTCCTGTTTCGCGACGCGGGGTTCAATGGCCATGTCCTGCATCCTGCTGTCCCATGACTTTGCTCATAACTTTGGGTGCGCAATATGCGGCATCTGTCGCTTGTCGGCTTAAGTAAACCTCACTGTTACGCCTATTTATAAGCGTGTACAGTGAACACCGGGTATTGGATAGCAGTGATAATTAGCAATGGAATTAATGCTATCTTTCTGAACTTCAACTCTTAAAAGCGAAGAGCAATGATTATCTCGTATCTGGTTTCCTGGTTTCTTATAGGCACTAGTGTCTGTGCATTTGCTAAAACTTGTTCACAGCCATTTACGGCAAATGCCAAAAGCCGCTGCGTTTTGGCCTGGTCAACTCTTGCAGTCAGCCACCGTGCTGGGAATGGAGAGTGCATGTGTTCGGTTTGCCACAGCGGAGGAAGTCGGGCTTTGATCGCTCGCAATCTTCAGTCAAATCGATTAAGGCCTCGATTATTAATTGACCACACGCAAGGCACTCAAACACTCAAACACTCAACACTCGATCACTTCCAGCAGACAAAATCATCCAAACAAATGCCGGGGCATTGATTGCTCTTGATTGGTATTTGGTTAGAGAATCCGTAACCAGTTTGCGGCCTTGCACAGCCTTAAATCGGAACGAAATCAGTTATAAAAATTATAACTTGGTTCTGAGAAAGGGTTCCCTTAAATTAAAATAAACATATATCATCCCTTATATTCGCAGAGCACTTTCCTAATTGAAATCAGCTTACGATTGGCTGTACATTTAAATACTTATAAATATAATGAATATGAAATCCAACTCCGGATTAATTTATTCAAAGTCACTGGCTTTTTTATTCGGGGGCTTATATTCCTCGAGTTACAGCCTAAGCTGTGATCGCTCTTGCTTCAGAGTCTGGACTCTGGGGTATAGCTCCCGGTAAACTGCTTGGTAATCAATTAAGAGGGGGTCTCGACGCTACAAATAATCAGATCCAAGGGCTGCGGCTGCAAAGACAGTGGGGGTGTGTGTTTAGCCCGGGTAATTGAGGGTTGTTTGGCTCACAGGACACCAGGAGACGGCCTCCAAACTAGAGTGGCAAATAAAAAGAATAATAAAGTTAAATGCACTGCGAGAATATCTGCAAATAGTTTAATATTGCTTAAAACCATAAATAGAGTGTGCAAGGCTACTGGTTACGTGGCAGCTGGTTACTTGGTGCATATAGGATGGATGTAATTGTAATATTCTTCTGTTTATTATTATATTCTGTATATTATTATTAATAAACGAATAATGGTTACATTTTTATTTCAACAGTTTGGTATTTTTTTTGTGCGAATGCAACCATGTGTATCATCAGTTTTTGCAAGTCACCATTATCTTACACCGTTAAGAGGTTATTTTTTTGTTTGCAAAAATGCCGAATGCTTCGATCATAGTAGCCTGGAAACTACTGTCAATCGGCTAATGAAGGATTTGTGTTAAGTCCCGAGATAGATCAAAATTGTTTGGAATCTACTGTCCTTCGATTCGGAACATATTTACTGGTCTCTTTTTCAAATCGAAAGCTAGCAAAGCAAAAGTGTCGAACGGTTTCACGAAAATTTGTAAAAATATCTGAATGAAGTCAGAATTTTTTCTTCTTTTGTGAACAAATAATAAAAGAATTTCGGTAAATTTTAAGTCTTATGATGTTGCAAGCTTCCTATGACTCCCTTATTCAGTCTATGTAAGTGTTTGCCTAGCACGTTGCCTTCGTTGATCATTTAATTTTGGTTCGCATATATGTATCATATGTAGCACCAAATCCCCGGTGTCGGACAACACTAAGATCGCCCTGTGCAACTCCCTGGAGTTGGGCAGATATCGGGCAGAGAACCGTGAGCTAAAGCAGAAGCTGATGGAGTGCGAGACCTCGATCCAGGGCCTAAGGCAGATGGTTACCACCATCAGGGAGAAGCATGTCGAGATCCTGGCCGAATTGGAGAAGATTCGTGAGGAGAGAGCCGAAGCTTCGTTGCCGCTACCGGAGATGAATGCATTGAACTCATGGGCGAACACCGCTGCAGATGGCATCCAGCAGTGGAATGCTTTGATGCCTGACTTTGATTCCAACGGCTGGGAGTCGTCGCAGTCCTCACGCGGCTTTTCTCCGGATGTTTCTCCGATGGCCACATCCGATTCGGGCTCCGAACCCGAGCTCGATAATCCCCAAGAGGAATTTGATCTGGATCCAATTCCGGTACCATTATGGCGTCGTATTTTCGGTGTTGGTGTGGTGGAGGAGCAGGAGGACGAGGAGTTGGAAATGGAAATGGAGATGGAGATGGATGAGGAGGAAGAGGAAGAGGACGGGGAAGAGGAAGAGGAGGGCGAGGGCGAGGGCGAGGGCGATGGCGATGGCGAGGAGGACTCTCACCTCATGTTACCTGAACCGCAGATTCGATAGCATCTCCTTGCCCACAACTGGGATGACGAGAGCGATAATTCAAATCGTAATTAAAGCGAGTTTTACACGAAGAACTTGTTCGTCGTCCTATCACAAATATAGTACATCGTTTTTACAGGCATCAACAGTCACAAAAAAATGCAATCTCTGTAATTATTTTCGACTTGAACATATATTTCGAGGGATTATTTAGCAAAGTACTTAAATATTCTCAACTGGGAAAGATCATACCTTAAGGAGCCCAGGCACTTCCTTGAAATACAAAACATTATAAGCTCATTATGCATGAACGTTGATGCACTACAGTCAGTACACTCAAGTGCGACACCAGGCACGTGCTTGTTAGGGTTAGGTGTTAGGTATAGTTAGCGAGGGGATGAACTACTTCGCTTGCTTGCGCACTAAGTTCTTAAAGAGTGAAGTTTTAGTTCGGAAATCATAGAAATAGACTGTACCAGTCATAGTTTCTCTACAAATTTCTCGCCGTGTATAGTATACGTATGTATGTATATGTACTTGTCGTTCACATCCCTGCCAGCCAGCGCTGCGGATGAGTCATGGCTGGCAACGTGTCGTATGTGTATTTACGGGGTGGGATTGTGCCGGATACTTATCAATTTGAATGCATTAAAGGACCTGCGTGGCAGGAGTGGCCAAGGGAGCCAGCATAGTTGCATGCGAGTGAGTGCCACATTCTACGACTTTTCGGACCCTTCGGCCAGTTATTTTTTTTTAGGGGTTACCTCTACAGAGTGGCGCAGTGCAGCCAGCTTAAGGGGGTAGGAAAAGGGGTGTGCAAAAGGGGGCAAAGGACATTAACCTCTTAGGCATTGTTGTGAGGCGTCGCACGGGCACCTGTCCAACCAGAACCCAGCTCCCAGCTCCCCCCTCGCCAAATGCTAATTGTCCCGACCTAACCCTATTCAATTTCCCCAAAGGAGGGACGAGACTGTTCGCCTATATTGGCGCCATTCGAATATTAGAAATGTCTGAAGCGACTGCCATAGATATATATGTATATATATATATTTATAACGTTGAGGGAGAGATACATATATATTTGATGACTAAGCCACACAAGCGAGGCTCTTGCCTGCGGCATATTACATCATCAACAAATAACAGGGGCGAGCAAACAAACAAACAAAATAACTTTTGGAATACAGTCAAGGACAATTGGCAGGAGAGTGAGAAAAAAGAGAGAGACGAAACTCTGCTGCCAAGAGAAAAAAAATATTGTGAGAGAAGTTGTATAATTAAGTGAGTCCGGCGACGCTTTTGAAGCTGTATCCGTGCACTCCAAAAAATAAAAAACAAAGCTGTGAACTATGAGTATCTTTTATGCTGTTGTAATAATCATAAATAGATAGATAGATAACTCCACTTTAAAGTGGAATTCAAATGGAGAAAGTCATGTGTAGGACTTTGAGGTGTATCTACTTGAGATGTATCTGCAGTCTGGATCCGTATCTGCTTCTCTGCCAGTGACTGGCATTGAATTTGCGCGGATGCGCGGCTGCACACAGTGGGTGTTACTTGAAGGATGCTCCGCCAACAGAGAGACAGAGTCCTTGTCGCCCGCGGGGGCGACTGTCTGCTCTTTGTTCAGTTAACTCTTTTGCATAACATCCTCCGCGACTCAACTTGGCCAAACCAGAGGGTAGCTTGGGAATAATAAATAGCCAAGTCAGGAGGGGAATATGAAAGAAAACCCAACGAATTGCTTGCATTTTTTCTTTCTTCTGTGCAACATTTCTGAGCCACATCTTGGGCCGAATTGAGCTCACAAGCCAGCAAACCGTTGTGGGCTCCGTTCGCTTCACAGTAAGCTGCTTCTCCTCTCTTTTCTTTTTTTTTTTCGTATTTGTTATTATTATTATTCGCTGTTATTTGTTTATGGGCCACATAACTGCCAGCAATTTGAAATCTGCGGCTTCGGACGCTGTTCGATTGCCATGGAAGCCATAGATGAGACTCTCTGTTGGAGAAAATGGGCAAAGCGAACACACAAAAAAAAAAAACAAAGGCCGGGCCGAGAGAGAGAGAAGCCAAGAGCTTCGGCTAATGTTAATGGCCTATTTATACAAATTAATTATAAATTGATTTTGTCCCGACACGCAACTGAAATAATGGCAACAAAACGTTCGAAAACCCTCGCTCAAAAGCGTACATTTTAAAGTCTATATTGTGCACTTTGCCAATTGTATTGTCAGGTCTTTTAAGAGCTGACCAAGTGGTGTTTATAATAAAATTGAGCTCAATTTTAATAGATTTACTTATCCTCCTCCTCTGAGGTATAAACTTACACAGACCATGTGGTGCTTATAATAAAATTGAACTAAATTCTAATAGATTTAATTATCCTCCTCCTTTGAAATATAAACTTATTTTATATACTTTATTTTGAAGTATCCTTTATAGTTATTTCTTTAAAAGAATTCGAAACTTGGTAGTGAATATATTTTGTTTGCTGTGTAGCCTTGAAACTAAAAGGGAAATATAACCATTTTGTTATTTGACGTGTCCCCAATTTTCCATCCCATTTCCCAGAGACACAGAGGGCTCTGCCGATCTGAATCCGTTTCTATATGGACTACATACTATACATATACTCCCTACGAGTCGTGCCAACGCAAAGTGTGAACGGCCTATAATTAGAAGCACTTTGAAGTGTGTGCAAGATACGAATTTTCCACCTCTCGCCGTTGTTTTATTTTTGTTTAATTTGTGTTTTTTTTTTCTTTTTTCATTTACATTGATGTTGATGTTCGATGTGGCATTTTCCTATATATTTTTTCTAGTGTCGCCACTAAACACAAGGCGGCACAGGGTCAGAGGGAAATGACAAACCAAAAAAAAAAAAGGGAAATGGGAAAAGGGAAATGGGAAACTTTCACACTCCGCACAATACAATGGACAATGCAGGAAATAAAATAACAAATAGCAGGCCTATATCTAAACAATTTACTTGTCTGTCTCCACTCTAACCATTATTATTCACCTGTAAGTCGATAAATTTAATAGTTTTAAGCTCGCGAGAAATAAGTAAATTAAACTAAACAAATATTATAAAATACCTCTCTTTCAAGTGAAGACTAAGACTGCTTTAGTTCTTATAACTAATCAAAGATAGTTGTTTTTTTTAAGTCTATTTAAAGGGCATCAATTGTGCGCAGAGCTGCGGTTAGTTAGTTGCCGAAAATGAAATGTGTGAATGTTGCGGTTGAGTGAAAATACATGTGAACGAACCCTAAGCCCCCAAAGCAAACCCAAGCCGAAAAAAAGAAAACAGAAAAAATCAAAACAATGGCAGTTGAAAATAAAAAAAAAAATGAACTATAAAACAAAGGTAAAAAACAAGTAAAACAGCCATGGAAACATGACAGGTCTTAAAAACCAAACAAATCCAATATGGAGCAAACACACAGACCTTAAGATAAACTGAGAAATATTTAGGAAAATAGCTAAGCTATATAAAGTGTATTATATTATATTATATATATATAATATTACTACTACAATTACCCCCTGAAATATATGCACTTTTAAGATATTATAGCCATAGTTTTAATTCCCAAATTAATAGAACCGTTAAGCATTCTCAGAATCTCCGTTTTGGTATCTGAAGCTTAAGGTATTAGCTTGCCGTAACTGTATTTCCATGCCAACAACAAACTCCAGCTGCGTCTCCCTTCGAATGCAATAAAAATAAAATACGAAAACCCAACAGAAATACCCCCGCCGTCATATTAGAAAGTTTTATTTTTTGTTCGTTTGCTCGTTTTCGTGTCTTTCATGAGACCCGCGCCGACGTATATTTCGTTTCCTATGAAATTCCGAAATTCCGAAACCACAGACATTCGAAAAGTCAGGAAGAAGCAGCACTCAAAAAATGCCAAGCACAATTAACTGAATAATATAAAAACCAAAAAAAAAAACAAACCAAAAAAAAAACTAAATAATAAGACAACTCAGTGTGGGCGACGAAATGAAGCCAATTGAGTGAAAAAGTGGAAAAAGAAACGTGGACAAGTTGGGGGGGACAGCTGGACTGCTTGACTTGACTGATCATCATCGTCATCTGATCATCATCATCATCTGATCATCATCATCATCTGATCATCATCATCATCATCACCATCGTCATCATCATCATTATCATTTTCATCAACTAATTGGCGCTGATTCATCAGTCGAATGAGACAACAAACTTATTTGGTTATCTAACTAAGTACACGCAATTAAAATTCATCAAAATTTATATTTCTTTTATAATTTGTCTCATCAATTTTCATCAAGGAACAACATTTGTGTTAGTTTTCTTTTCTTTTTTCTATGATATAACTTTATTAAGGGGGAACAGCTAAGATTAAGCTTAAGATACCTTAGGGTCTGTCCATATATTAAGAGTAATCATTGAGAGAACCCCCTTTAATATGATAACGTAGTCATGATGATAAATATGTACATATAAAAAAAAAAAAACAAATATTTTAGATATATTTTGATATAAAATATAAAATAATCAATGTCCTAGCCCCACGCTCCTTAAATAATCAAACCCTCCCCCTAGGTGATTACAGACCCTTAAAAAGAAAACGAATTTACATCGTATATGCTTGCTTTTACATATCACAGCATACTTTAAGAATCCTCTTTTAATTATTTATAACGTACAGCGATTTCTGTGGCCCCCTTGTTCATGCATACAATTCCCAGCTTTTATCTTTTTATATTAAATCAAAATATTATATAATATATTATATTGTATTATATTATATTATAAAATTATAATATAATATATTATATTATTATAAAATAAGTTATGTAAAGATGCAGGAAATATCCATTTTAGCAATCTAGAATCGTAACTTGTTAAAAAAGAAAAAGAGTGAGTAAAACTTTGCTGGTACGCTTGGCCCGCCCATTTCCCATTTAATTATTTGTTATTATTTGTTAAATGTTTGTCTAAATGATGAGCTCATGTTTCGCGGGGCGTTTTTTTTTTGTTTTCGTTGTTTTTCGAGAATCTGCCACCAGCCTTAGACCGCTAATTGTCGGACATGTGAACATGTGGCACCATTTCCCCCTAGCATATTCATGCTATTATTGTTCCTCATATTCGTATTCATATTCGGAATTGGCCACGCCTCGTGGTATAGGGTCAGGGTCGCCTCGCAGAGAGATAAGAACCCGCATTAAAGCGAAACCGAAGCGCTCCCGAAAAGAGTTCAGGGTTCATCGAGTGGGCGGGGGCCGTTTATGATAGATAAGTGGTCAGCGGCAAGATTTCATCTGTGCATACGATATGATGGGAGATATGGGGCCCATCATTATAATTGCCGCTGGGTGCGAATGAGTTCTCTGTCTGTACATTAATTGCCCAAGTCGTCAATGATGGAGGCCTCACTTCTGTGCCAATGGAATGTAATCTGAATTGGTTGTCAGCGATAAGGTAATGAATTGGGCAGATGTGCACGCAGGGAGTCGGGCAGAGTCCATGGAATGCAAGCAATCTAAATATAAATACAATTTAATGAGAATTGCATTTTAAATGACATTTTCAATCGCATTTATAGTAGGTTAAAGAGTAAACTTAACCAAAGGCCTGATAATCTGTGTAGCTTACTTAATAAATTTGGAAAATTTCCACACTAGAAGAGTCGGAAGAGGGCCTCCCCCCTTCCATGACCCAGATTCTCGCTCGCCCCCCCATAATTCTATAATTCTATAATTTTGATGTGTCAATTTGAGTGCGTATCATGCCACTTGATGCACGACCATTTCCGAGTTAGATTAGCTCTCGACAACAACAAAATACAAAATAAAAGAGTTGTGACGCGTAATTAGTTGCTCTTCTGATGGCAGCTTAATTATTCATTCGTAATGTGTGTGCGGCATGCACCGCCTCCGTCGCCTACCGTCGCCGCCATTGTCCGCTCCAAAAGTGTTGCCCACATCATCGCAGACTCACATTTAGTATTCAATGAAATATGTATATATACATCATATACATTTTATATCGGCCTCGACACAAACCGAACCGAGATATAGCCCCTGCACTAGGCGAATTCCCCGCGTACTGTTACGATGTGTATTCCAAATGTGCGACGACACAGTGCGTTTCCATACGATATGACGGCAACTTATATAATATAATATATGGAAATCTTAATGCTACTGGATATATAAGGGTACCAGCGATTTTTCTGCCTTAACAATGTGCTTTCATTCGCAAGGAATCGTTAAACAATCTTGAATCTCTTGAGATACATACTATATACATACATATGTATATTATATAAAACGTTACTTTATATTCTTCATCAGTAGCCTACCTCAGCATAAGATGCAGTTGGGAATTCTAGCATGAATATAATTATTTTGCATAGAGCTTGGCTTTTTTTTTAAGCACTTCTTCACCAAATCTAAATAATCTTGAATCTATTGAGACACATACTATATATTAAATGTACATTATATACAACTTTACTTAATATATTCTTCATCAGTTAAAAGATACAAGATACTGATACAAAATATACAAAAGATACTTAGCAAAAAATGCAGTTGGGAATTCTAGCTTGAATATAATTATTTTGCATAGAGCTTGGCTCTTTTTTAGGCACCTCTTTAGAAACTGGCTGGGTTCCTATGTTCGTGGCACGCACTGTATGTGTGGATACACTCATTTACCTGACGCAGTCTCACCCTCTGGGTCATCATCTATCCGCTTCCCGCTCCCCCCGTGTGTTGTCACGAACAATTTAAGCGCTCTGCTTGTTTCGCACATTTTTCATCTTTTCGGTCTTCATTTTCCTCCGCTATTTTCCTGCTTCTTGTTCTCCCCGCCGGCTGTTTGTTTTTCCCTCTTTATTTGTTTTTTTTTTATAGTGTTTTTCACAAAAATTCTTCGGTTGCGCTGCATTGCATCGCATTATTGCTGGATTTCTTTTGGCGCAAGCTGAAACATTTTAATACCGATTCCAGCAAAAAAAAAAAACAGAAGCTAGTCAAAACTCTGATGAGCGGAATTTACGAATTTATAAATAAATATCCGCTGTTGTCATACATGATATATTTCTTCTTTTCTTCGGACAAATGGCCGCTGTCCAAGGGAATGACGTGACGGGAGTTGGCTTGTCTCATAAAAGGCACCATTTCCCAAATAAAATACAAAAAATTTTAAAGATTTTACTATTTCAAATTAAAGTTTTTAATAGAAACGTTTACAGAATCCCATTGATAAACTATGGGTAATTATAATTAGTATTAGCCTTCCGGCGTCACGTTTCCTACTACATATGAGGATTTACCTGGGAGCCTCTTTTCCTCGGAATGCCCAGTGCTGGCAATTACTACTCACCATTTCCTCATGCCAGTGACTCATCTTCGGGTAATCAGCAAAGTGCAGTCAATTGCCGGGCAATATAGAGCATGAATAATTATGGGGCAAGTCCACAGAGAAGCTGAAGTGGAGGAGGAGGTGGACGTGGACGTGGATGTGGAAGTGGAAGCCAAGCCGAGGGCCAATTAAATGATTGGCAATGATCATGAAATTTGATAGGAAATGTGCCAGCAAACTCGACTGAACAGACAAACTGTCTGACAGACTGACAAACTCTTCCCACATTAATGTGAGACCACATTGCCAAAGGCAAATAACTGTGACCAGCGAGTTACAAAGTATGCGAAGAACTTTTAAACAAGGGGCTTTTAAGTTACAAAAGTTGAATATATAATATGTATCTAAGGGCTTCCACGAATCACTAAAAAAAAAACCTTAAATAGGTGTCTAAAGAAAGAGATGCAATGAGGTTTTTGAGGTACAATTTTCTAGCATAATTTTGGAACCCCTTTTTAGGGTAATACGTACAAACCCTAGTGTTATCTGCAGCTAGAACCCCCGTATGTATAGTATAGTATCTTGCGGAATTTCCAACTATAAACCTGATCGAGAACTTGTAGCGGTTACAACTCTCAATTTGGAGATGTTTTTCAACTTTTTCGAGATCTTTTATACTTTTCTACAGCATTTTATACTAACAATGAGTAGAAGTGTGATTAAGTAATGTTATTTTTTCTAAAATGTAGTGTTTTTTTCTTCCTAGTCAATTTATGAATCTAACTCTGTGTGTTTATGGAAGCTTTACTGTACAATTTATGCGGAACTTGCACATTGACATTTGTTGCCACAATCGCTGGTTGCAACTGTGCGCTTTGCCTCATGATTATCTCGGGCGAATCTGCGACTGCGAGAGAATCGTAGAATCGGGCAATTAGTCAGTAGCTTAAAAGCAAGCAGTGCCCGGCATTGGGCCCACTCTGCCGCAGTGCTCTGCCAGCACACTTGCCAGTTTATTGTGCCAGTTCTTTCCCACATATTTTTTTGCTTTATTTTCCCTTTTTCTTTTTCTTTTTCTTTTTTTGCCCAATACGTGTAAGTTCTCGAGTTCTGTGGGTGGCGATGGGGCACAAGTGCACGGATAACATATGTTGGTCCAAATGAGCATTTTTTCCTAGGCGGGAAAAGGGGCGGCGGGAAAAGAGAGGTGCCAAGAGCTGCGCTAAGAATGCACGACGATGAAAGGAAAAAGAAACTCATTACTGACTGTCAAGGCACTCCGCATAGATGGCGTTTCTTTCACTTGGAGCGTAAATCTCAAGGAGTGCCCACCCACCGCCAGCCCTCTGAGATGAAGAATCTTTTCTTTTGTATAAATTTAAATGCTTTAATACTTAATATCGATCTGTTGGAAACTAAATTCAGCATGTTTGTAGTTCTTAATCGGTTTGATTTGATTGAAAAATCGTAAAATCTTTAGTTGCACTCTGAGAGAGCTTCCTACTGTCTTTAGTTGCATTCTATAAAAGACTCGTATTCTCTTTAGTTTCACTCTTAGAGAGCTTCGTATTGTCTCTCTTTAAGTACAAGGAAGCGTAGTCACATAAACCTGCACCAGGACGGAGGAGCCTTCTCTTTTAAGTATTTTGCGTTCGGTTTTTGGAGAGGATTCTCAATTAAACATAAAAAAAACATTACTATATGATATATTTACTTATGTACATATATTGATGTTGCTTTTCCTTTTAGAATGTGGTGGACCATCACGGGCAACTTTGGCAACATTCTGCCCATCGACTGGTCCAAGTCGTACACCCGTCAGATGCACATGCCCACATTGAACCTGGGCCAGAGCCACACAAAGCAGCAGCAGCAGGCGCGCAACCAGCAACAGCAGCTGCTCCATCAGAGCCACCAGGCGAATTCACACAGCAACGGATCGGGATCGGGCCTGGATGCCCAGACCCCAGGTGATGAGTTCAACGATTTGACCAGCGAGGACGAGGCGGTGGCCAATGATTTGGATATGCATGCCCTGATCCTAAACGGCCTGAACGGTGATCTCGACGACCAACCGATCAAGACCGTTGAGGAGGTGATTAAGGAGATTGACGACATCATGGACGAGGCAGAGAGCCCGCTGGACGAGCCGGAGACCTGCGAGTCGGAGGTCATTGAGAAGGCGCGCGAGGTGCTCGGTGCGCCACTCTATGCAGAAAGTAAGAATCGCTTCAATGACAAGGAATATATCCTCATGTTTGTAGGGAATTTGAAAACCCCTAGATTGTGGAAATTAATTAATTGTTCAAGCAATAAAGCTCATCGAATCCATAATTCCTTTCTTTGCAGAACTGCAATATCTGACCACGACACAGCTGAACGAGCTATACATGGAGATGGAGGTGCTGATCCAGGAGCTGAGCGAGACGCTCATCAACGAGCTGGCTCTGCGCGACGAGCTGGAGTTCGAGAAGGAGCTGAAGAATTCGTTCATCTCGCTGCTCCTCGCCGTCCAGAATAAGCGGCGCCAGTACCACGTTGAGAAGAAGCGCGGCAAGTTCCAGGGTAAATATTTATGCCGATGCGAAATTGGATTTCTAACTCATTCGTTTCATACTCCTCCCGCCGACACACAGGTCCCGAGCCCAAGTACTTGACCACTGTCATTCCGTATCACCTGGAGAACGGCACGCCCAACAATCAGTCCCTGCAGGTCCTGATCAAGAGTAAGTATTATCTATTAATAATATTAGCTTCATATTTTCCCATCTAAGTAAAATAATATGCTGGCTGGATATCTATCCTGATGTTTCTCAAATCTATTAAGTTTCTGTTTAAAATGTTAACGTTGTTTATAGTTGAGAATCATAGGCCGCCATCTTTTGGGTAACAACTCTTATATCTCGATCCTTCTCTCCATTTTTGCCTGCAGTTCTCAAGGCCATCAACGAGGACAGCCCCACGGTGCCCGCTCTTCTTACGGACTACATACTGAAGGTGCTCTGCCCCACATAAGCGCCAGCGCCAGCGTTGCAGCCATAGTCGCCGAGGAATCCCAGCTATTATCGCTCTATCTCTCTGTCTGTGTTTATATACAATTAAACTGTGCATCTATATACAACTTGCATATACACACACAACAAACACACGACACAACATACAAACAAACAAACATACACATAAATTAATAATTAGTTTGTACCTTATGCTATTATTTAAATGGAAAACCGTGTAACTTATCTTTCTCCCTCGGACTTGAGGCGACTCGAGAAGGAGAGCTCTGATTGCAGCGATTTGAAATCGCTTTTGAATCCAAATGGCAGTCCCTATAGAACAAATATGCAACAAAATACACATGTAACACATATTATATAGACACATAATACATCTATCTAACGAAATATTAAGGGAGCGAGCGCTATAGCTACATATAGCCAATAGGCCAGTCCTCCCAAGGCAATAATACTCACTGCTCCGCCTATGTATCTCTCTCTACCAATAAGTCGAATCGAAGGCAATCGAAGAAGACATTTACTCTACAGCCGACTCCAACTAAGCTTAATATAAACATATTATATAATATGTATATGCTATGTGTGTCAGCCCAGGATGCTTGATCGCTCGCCAGGATCGGGCCATTTACTGCTTGCATTATGTTCAGCAGCCAATCCATAGTTTGTACAATATGTAACTTGTGTGTAATATATATTATATATGAATTGATTGTAAGAAGTGTCCCCCGGCAAATCCGCCTGCCGCCGTTTCCAAATGTGTTCCGAGTCTGAACTCTGGCACCTGAGCCGGGAATTAATGGATTAGGATCCGAATCCGCAATTGTTTTTTTTTCGCTTCGCTCTAAGTTTTGTCACATTTTAGTTACGGAGTTATGTTGTTTTTTTTTTTACTATTTTTATTGTTTATTTTCTGCTCGAGGCCATAAAATGCGTTCTTTTTTTTTTAATTTAAATGTAAGTGCTGGAAACAAGAACAAAATCGAAGAAACATAATTGTAATTTTAATTTGCATAAAAAAACGCTGTGTTATTTACTTTTACCAAAACAAGCATAAATACAATTAATTATAACGATATAAAAATAATAAAAATATATACATACAACAAAAATAGCTTAAAAAAGAACAAAAAAAACAAGCAAAAAACAAAAAATGAGTCAGGCGCACAGTTGCTCTTCTTTTTATTATGATTATTAACAATAAATCAAGATTTTTCCTTTACTTTATAAGCTAAAGTCACACTTACACTTAACACTCCAAGGAGAAGAAATTAATAAGCATAAGCATTAAGGTAATGATGATATATATTGCATCCAGACAAGTCCAAAACGAACCACACTTCACATATATCATGTTTCACATCTCACACCACAAAAAAAAAGAAAAGGAGGAAATGGAAAGGAAAGTAGCTAAGGAGCCAAGAAGGACGCGAATGGACGCGAATTCGATAAGGATATTTGAATCCAACATCTAATGCAAATCTTAGGTACCTTTGTTAGTTAACCATATGCGAGATACAATATATGACAAGAGAGATGCATTAATAATGTTTATGACTCCATATTATACAAATATAAAATGTATATCGATATGGTCGCGCTTTATAAACAAATGAAACAACGTATTTACTAAACGGCAAAACTTTAAATGAAATATGACTCTTTTTTAGGTCTCTGCAAAGTAAAGCAAAAAACAAAAGAAAACGAATCGAAAAACACAAAACAAAGGCTATATACATAAATCATATAATATGATTACAAAAATTAAGACGAAGGAGTCCCGTATAATTGTATGTGTACTTGTAAATTATTTGAGAAAGTCCATGTTAAAATCGAAAATGAAAAACCAAATAATAAAAAGTCGCTGCCTACGACGAGCCTAGAATGGAAATTATATATTTATTTGATAAATTGATAAATTAGTAAAAAGAGATGAACAGAGAACACAAAATAAATGCATACATAGTTCTATGTATACACGCAATGCAATGCGCTATATACAAAACAAAATGGACAAACCGACAAAACTTTTAAATTGCTTGAATAAAAAGAAGAAAAACTATATATTTTCGGATTTTACATGGGAATTATTCGTGGGCAGCGGTGTCACTTCCACCTTTCCCCGTCAGATTTGTTTTTTTTTTTCAAGTGTGATTGCGGTTCAAATTTGAAAACAGAGGGCAACGGGAATTGAAGCTTTTTTAGCAAAGTTAAACAACTGTTTTTAAATTTATCTTTACTACATTTTGAGAGTTGTTAATATTGAGTTTGACGGTTGGAAAATGTTAAATATATGTTTCTATCGGCAAATTATTGATATTGACTTCAAAAGTTCGCCCCTAAATTGGTGCGACATCCATTCAGTTGTGTCATTTCCGCATTTTTCCAGACCAGATAATTTTGCATATAAATATTTATAAATTTTAATCTTAACGGTATTTCAGAGTGTTGCAAAATATACCAAAGCAATAAGGTTATATTTTTGTTGACTCATTTTCCCAATGAATGCGTGTTAAGATATGTTTTTAGCATTTTAATTTAACTATATTATTTATTGTTGGTAATTTTATGACAATTTAATAATAATAATCTTATAATATAAATTTATAATCATTGCAGGAAAATTCTACTCAATAAATACGGCACATAAATACTTTGGTGGTATTTTCATTTATTAAATTACGGTCACTTCATAGTTCTTGTTGTTGTACAAAACTATTCGATAACCACAAAATACGTTTTATAAAATCGAGTACTCGATACTTGGATCTCATGCAATCGAGTATTTGTCCCATGGTATCTAGCCATCGATAACGATGTCGAAACGATACGTCTGATATCGATTATATTTAGTGCATTATTTCCCACCTTCATTTTGTGTGTTTCACAAAGCATCTACACATAAGTTTCATTTTTTTCCGTTAAGTGTAATCATTATTTATTTTTTAAGTGTGCATTCAATAAGAAAATGTCATCGCGAAGGTAAATCCAATAGGAAATACGACAATGTACCCGCACGCACACACACACACGCGCGCCAGCAGCAGGGAGTGCGTATGTATGTGTGGCACATATGTACACACGTTCCCCCCGCCCCCCTTGGCCAACCGCCACCCAACACACATACTGACACACGCTTCACGCTCCCAACTGGGCTATTTACATATGTATAAGTAGATACAAAAGCAAAGGCAGAACGAAAAAAAGAAAGAAAAACAGAAACCAAAAACTGTTGAGATAAAAAGTGCAATAAAGTGCCGAACGTGAGCGAAAGAGTGGATGCAACGACAACGGCAATGGAAACAGCAACGGCAACGGCATCAGCGGCTGGAGAATTGTAACTGTAACTGTAACCGAAACCGCCGCTGTTGCTGTCGCTGTTACACCTACAGCTGTTGCTGGGCGGGGGCGGTGGCACTGAGATGCTAGTGTGTGCGCCGCCTACCGGGTAACCAGTGAGGGCATTACTGCTCTGGCCACTAAATATCTGAACATTCCGCAGATGGTTCCACCCAACGATATCTGGCATCGAAGCTGAGAAGCTGCTGCAGGAGCAGGGATTCGACGGCTCCTTTCTCGCCCGCCTCTCCTCCTCGAATCCGGGCGCCTTCACGCTCTCTGTGCGTCGCGGCACCGAGGTGACCCACATCAAAATTCAAAATAATGGCGACTTCTTTGATCTCTACGGCGGTAAGGCGATAGATTACCATTCCCTGGATCTTTTCCCGACTAATCCGCGAACCGTTTCCTCAATCTGTCCCAAAATTGCAGGTGAAAAGTTTGCCACACTGCCGGAACTGGTACAATATTACATGGAGAATGGCGAGCTGAAGGAGAAGAACGGCCAGGCCATCGAGCTGAAGCAGCCGCTGATCTGTGCCGAGCCCACCACGGAACGGTGAGTCTAGCTTGAATGTTTAGACCGTAGCAATAGATAGACTCGGGTTTATGGTGGCATTACCCTGCTTATTTCGCAGGAATAAATATCTATTTCCTAGAACAATCTTTCAATATAGTCCCATGACTAGGTTGGGAACATGTTCTACAGTTCATCCAGGAACAATATCATACCATAATCTTTATAGTTATAGTTGCTACCATATAAATATGATAGATTTAAAGTTGTAATGCCATCAGATTAGTAACTCTGTTTAGGTGGGGTTTACGCTGATCGAATATGATTTATAGTTGCCTGACAAAGTATTATATGTAATATGAGCTTTATCATAACTCCTCCACGGGATCTGTTAAAATATTTGAAATACCAAAGTAATCTATTGATATAAGGGTGAGCTCCGTTTACTCTATTTAACCCATGATCATCTCCCTCGAATTGCTTCACCTTTCTGCGTATCTCTTTCCAAATACAAAAGGGGCGATGGAATTGTGTTCCCACAAAAATGTGACATCATTGAGGAGCTGGAGTTGCGACCCCCTTCAAAAAATTAGGTCACCACTATGAACTGAAGTGCTACCTGTTTCCCTTGAAATGCCATGACCTACATTGGCTCTTGCCTTGTGTCGTCCCAAGGATACATACATGCATATATCTTATTTAGTTAATTTTGTGCGCATTCCGTTGAAAGTGTACCGTGTTTACAGAAGCGATCTCCAAAGTCTAAACATCCATTTGAGTGCTCCGCTGTTCGGGCTTTCCCCCGATTGTTATCGATGACAGCGGCGAAATTGGGGCAGGGCCACACTTCGTATCCCTTTACCCCGTACACCCTCTCTCCACTGCCCATGCCCGTTTGTTTGTTGCTGGCCGATGGGAACAGCTGTGTTTTTATTTGCGCTTTCAACTTTGACAACAGGGGACGAATTCCCGGATTTGTTAATAAACATTTCGCAAATTATGTATGTTGTTTTGTTTATGAAAAGACACCACCGCGCGCAATCTCACGCACATGGTCGCTCGTGTGCTTGCCTTTGAGTGTGAGTGTATTTGTGTGCGATTGCAGAGACGACGCGCTGTCTGCTGATGCGTGCGCTGTTACTGTCGCGGAGCACTGTTAACGCCGCTGTTAGCCCCGCTGCACTGCTGTTCGTTGTTCCCTTTTTCTCCTGTCCTTGTATGTGTGTGAGGAGTTGGATACCCTTACGCAGAGGCATTGAGATTTAAGGCAGGCGTTTGCCAACCTATCTAATATTTTTATAAAATATGTCAATTATATATATATGTATAAATAAATTCAATAAACCAAAGCTTGTCCCTTAAATATTATCCAAATATAAAAATTTAATAATTATTCAATGTCTGCCGCAAATGATTTTCTTTTTATGAATAACTTTCTCTAGAAATTAAAAGAAAATCATGAAAGGGTGACTTTTTTGAGTCCGAGTTTTGAATATTTGTAATAATTTAAACAATAGATTTATCAATGTAAGTATACAAAGTATACAGTAATAAATCCTTACAAAATTTGTTTATAATACCTCAGGAACTTGGCTATACAGCAAACTTTAAAAAATACAAACAAATCGTATAGATATCACTGTGGACGGCAGTCCACGTAGTGACGATGTGCACCCAGACTATGGTGCGTTTTCGCCACTAACCTGCGATATATCCAGCTTTGAACCTAAAGAATACTAGTTAAAGTTATTCATATTATGATGCCAAACGACATTACCTAACTAATTAAAGCTAGCATAATAGATGGGAATAATTTTAAGAACATAGAAGACTCGTTTTTATCATACCATTTTCCAATAAAAACAATAAATCAAGACAAAACTTTACTTTTGGCATTTGACTTAAAATGTGATCATAGAATGCTACGAGTTCTTTATTTAGTATCACGTGGAAACGTAAATACTTGCTGATTGCGTTTATAGTAAAAGATATTACTGTATGTTTAGCTTTTAATATTAGCCAGATATGTAAATACATACATATTTAGTAACATTGGAGATTGAGCACGTGCTTGTTAGGGTTAGGTGCTAGTAGTCGAAGATCACTATCATGTAATTCATACTTAAAATCTCTTATTTTCTCGACTTTTTGAAGTTTTTCTTATGCTTGGCTTTGTGGCTTATTATCATTATTATTGTTTTTAAGTCAAGATGAAATTTGTGGGTGAATAATTTCTAATTCCACTTAAATCGAACACATATGTACACACACACACACACCTGTTGCTCGCGCACACGTATGTACACCCACGAAGCAGTGACCATACAAGCAGTGCATTGTTATTGTCTGCCCGCGTCTCTTTGTTGTTATTGTTATATTGGCTTTTTACAACCCACACGCGCAAAATATTCGTTATTTATTGTATTTCTTCGCTTGCTTATTAATAATTTTGTATTCTTTTTGTTTGCTTTTGCATTTTTTTCTTTGTATCCGCTGTCTTCCCGACCCATCAAATATTTTACGGCCTGTCTTTCATACTTTTTTCTTCTTCTTATTTCGGCTTCTCCATGTTGTTGTCTGTCCCTTGCATTTTCCGCATCCTAACGGGTCAGCCACCCCGTATATAGCTTGCCTGCCACGCCCCACTTAATTAGGGGTACAATCCAGCTGCACTCAGAGAAAATATGACGAGATCTGGAAATCAATTAGGTAGTTTTACTATATATAATGGTCTTTCATATGAGATTGATTGTTTTTTTTTTTTACAGAGCAGTAAAGCGAAAACAGCTTTGTTTAGATTATTATGGGTTTAATTTGAAAATTACGCTTATATATTAATATGTAGCAAACTAAATTTAAATAAAAAATTCATTTAAATAAAGATAACTTACATAGCTTTTTTGGAGAATTCTTGCAGAGGTTTGATCACTACCTGAAAAAACAAAATACAAATATTCACATTTATTTGTTGAACCTTCATTTAAAGTGAAAATAAAAACAAGTGCCAAGATTGTTTTCTTCTTTTTTTTCAAAATATGAAAACCATAGCTCTTAATTAGCAATTGTTTTTGGTGTTAAGTTTTTTTTTGTGAAATATTTCGCTTTCAAGATAATCACAAAAATCTAAGACAAAAGTTAGTTTTTCGAAAACGATGTAGTTTTAATATTGATCTCAGCTAAGCTCTAAGGAAGATTTTGTGTGCCGTTTAAAAATTTTATACATATACATATTCACATTTCTTTAAAATGCATTTAGGTTGTCTTAAAAATATTAAGTAGTTTTTTTTTTTAATTTTAATCGAACTCAAATTTGGGTGTTTCGTAACACATTTTATAAAAATCTTTTTGACTACTATAGGTAGACATGTATGTCTTATACATATATAATATAATATACATATATATTTTTAATATATTAATTTTTTGTATTTTCAAATTTAATCACAATCTTAAATAAAAAATACATTTAAAAAAATGTTCAAAATGTTCAAAAAATATATGATATATATTTAAGGTATATTCATTTTGTTTGTCATTGCTTTCACTCAATTTTATTTACAAAAAAATATAAAATACATATACATATGTATGTGTACAAATTAAAGATTAAAATAAATTATATCTGTCCTTATCTGTATTCGTTACTATGCAAACAAACTAGTCACTATGTCGGCAGCACTTACAGATGCTCAGAGTTTGCAATACAAATTTAAGTTCTGCATTTAAATGGGAATATGTAATTCCTAAACCAAATCCGAATCTTAAATTTAAATCTGCTTATGTTATTTTCTCTCTGTGTGACCATTTGGGACATTTTAACTGTGCTAAGTCGCCGATCGACGACGACTACTAACTGACGTTAGCCACTTATCCTTGATTGGAGCTCGTGACGTTTTCGCCTTATGTTCTTTTGTTTTTTGTTTTTTTCTTTTAATTTTAATTTTTCCATTCTGGTTTGGATTTATTTTTAAAACCCCTCGAGACGAGCTACGTTTATTTTTAGCCCCCCCATCGAAGGTGGTGCGTTATAATCGATCTGGCAGACCCCAACCGAGATGACGTCAAACAGGGGCTTGGATCGTATTTATATATGTTTTTGGGGCTGATTCAATTAGGGGTTGAGAACGTCAGTCGGACGAAAAGTGGGTTTATTGTGGATTGAGTTGAAAGAGAGGAGTTGCAATTTGTTTTATGTCTGTTGGGTTCAAAAATAAACTAAACACTCAGATGGAAGTAAAGTGTAATATAATATTTGATAACACTCTAACTTAATTAATAATTTTGTTCTCTAGTTAATGTGAAGGGATCTGTACATAGGAACTTGAATGTAATCAATTAAAACTCCCAGACCCGCGCTTACTTTCAAGGAATGTGAAAGATGCTGGCCTTCCCCATTGACACTCGACAATCTCCGACCTTCTGGAAACCCAATTTCCCCGCGACATTTCACCATTATAAACATATATATATAGATATATATATCCCCGTTGAGTGCGATGCACATTTCCATTTCCATTCCCACTTCCATTTCCATCGATCTTGACCTTTGATCGTGTCAGAATTGCGAGCGGAGGGCATTCCGAATGCTGACAACCGAATTGCAAATCACTCATTGTTTTTGTTTGCTTACCTTAACTGTAGCGATATATATATATATATTATACAATATATGTATATGTGTTTTTACCAGCCGCACTTTTAATCGTTGCAATTAAAGACGATAATTGTTAATTGCTTTAGTTTCGCGCACTTTCTTCCACTGCTTTGCCGACGAAAACAAATCGGACAGTCGCCAATTAAGTTCTCAAACTGTTTGCGTTGGATAATGGATATTATCTCTAGCTCTAGCTCTAGCTCCTCCTCCTCATCCTCCTGTGCCCTTGCCCATCCATCCATCCATCCGTCAGATTCTTAAGTGCCTGAAATGCTAAATGCTTTCAATTTTAGCGATTAAGACAAGCCTACAAATGCTTGATAAATTATGCCGTGCACGTAGCTCTATATAGCTATATAGACATAGCTGTATCTGTATCTGTATCGGTATCGGTATCTGTGTGCGAATCTGTACCCACAACCCTCACTCGCATTCGTATCTGTATCTAAGGCATCGCCAGCAACAGCGAGAGCAGCCATAATTTTCTATATAGATTCGTATACGTACACGGTAAACATTTTTAAAAGGAAAGTGAGTTCAATATTTGAAACTAGAAAATACCCAGAGAATATATATGTAAGATAAGAGGATTTTAGAATATAAATCAAGTTAGTTAATCTCCTATAATATTTGATGTAAGTGATATCATATCATATTGATAGGCTTAAGA
>JAEIIG010024699.1:0-18023 GCA_018904695.1 Drosophila parvula
CAGCTGGACTACAAGGCCAAGTACAATGTTAAATCGTGTTCGGATCGGAGGATCGGCGGCAGCAACCATCACCGGGACATGGTGCCCTACCTGGTGAGAATGGATCCCATATACAGCAAGGACAGCACAGCCGCCGCCTGGGGCAGCAAGCTGAAAAGGAACTTTGATGAGATCGACAAGGCCTCGGCTAGCTTCAGCATACTGAACCAGCTTGTCTAGTGACAATAATTCCACTCTCAGACGATTGTAAAATGCTCAAGGATACGAATACGGATCAATCGAGTCACGCCTAAAATACTGCTTCATGTAAAGGGATTATACAGATAGTTTATACACAAAGCGCATCCTCATTACCCCCTCATCTTACTACTTAATGTGAATAAAACGATTCGTACTTGTTATTAACATGTTTATTTATTTATTCTTTAATGTTGAGTTTTTGTGAAAGGTCATACCAGATTCTAAATGCAGCGAATTTTTTGTTTTGTTTTAATCAAGGGACTATTTAAATACAAATTACATTTGATAATTATATTTAAAACAGTAAGTCATTAATATTTTTTTATTTACTTGCATTACGGCGATGGGGGAGGATAACCTATAACAATTCATATTGACGAAGGTGCATCCTTTGAATAATGTCTCTGCAATCATTAAACACTCGTTTAATGTTCTCTGTGTCAACGGCGCATGTGAAATGTGGATAGCAGTAGTGTTTACCGTCTCCGCTAGCGGTAGATATACGCTGCAATTAATCAATTAAATATAACAATTTAAGAATTAAACATAAACAACAAGCAACTTAAGGCATAATGACTTTTTCAAAAGAGAAACATCAACGCAAACATCGATGCTTCGATGGTTAGAAACTTCTGTGATCTAAGACTATCGATGATTTTGTCACTTCACTAAATCGCAACCGTTATTGATATTTTTCATTCGCCTATTATTATTGTTATTAAATGCGGTGGATAAATTTGTATTTATTTTTAAAAAATCAACCCTTTTTTACTATAAACTCATATAAAAGGATTACGTTTTCTGATCTTACTTAATTAGCGTTTTTTTTTTAAGAATAATATTTTGTTTAAGTAAATATAAACTTTTTTATATTATATAATATAATAAATTTTGTTAAATGCATTTTAATGCAAAACAAGTTTCTTTTCTTTTATGTTAAACACCAATGTTTCATCGATTTTTTTTTTAATCATCGAAAACATCGATTTTTGCGATTTGTTTTTTTGTTGTCCCTTTTTCAATTCTTCTTCTTGAAAGTCTTATAGATTTTCTTTTTAAACATTGAAAATATCAATGTTTATCCATCTTTAATCGTTCATATTTACCAGAAACTCGTCTCGTATGAAATATTTTGCTCGTATTACTTCTGGGTCGTCATTGGATTCCATTATTGCGTCACCTGTGTCGACAGCACATTTGAAATTAGACAAAAATATATTATCCATTAAATTTCTTAAGTTAATATGAATGCGTTTCAATTTTGAAGAGCCAATTTTAAACGGGGTATGTCATGGCTGAGGGCTAAAGAATTCCCAATCTCCATTTCGAATCAGATGCTTCCAAAAATGTATTCGTTTAATGGTTGCTGGGGTGCTAGACATTGCAGTTGCTATATTTTACTTACTTGGCGTTTGGTATTTGTTAAACTCGGAGAAATATTCCGACAATTTACTTTTTCCAGCCTTAATTTTCTCTGCTAACAAATCTTGCTTATTTAAAAATAGTATAATAGAAATCGTGCGAAGCCATCTATAAAAATATAAAGAAAGACAGGTGAACGGGGGCGTTAATATTCATGATTTTCCATGACAGTAGACAGAGATTTCAAAGATTATGCAAGAGTCACGTGTCACGTGGCGTCACGTCACCTGTTGTTCCAAATACTCTTGAACAAATCCAAAGATTCTCGAAGTCGATTTTGGGTGGGATCTTCACGCAAAACCATGTTATAACTTGAGCACGCAGTTACGAATATAATAGCGGTTACATCATTGAAACATTGAATCCATTTTCTACGCTCGTCTCGCTGTCCTCCGACATCAAACATGCTGCACACGTAGTACGATTAGGTGGGGTGAGGTAAGGCGGTGGTTAGCTTGGAATTAATTCAAAACAATTTGACAAATACTCACTGAAAGTTTACTTTGTCCACTTGAAATCTTGTTTCAAATATTCCAGAAGTCAAAACACGGCACCGAAGAATATCCTGCTCATTAGGGGTGTAGTTTGGATTCTTGATTGTGCTAACTCGGTCCAGGAAGCTTTTTAAAAGGTGAAAAATAGGGTGTATAAATGTAGTTTTAAATGGTATTAGGCAGCTGCGGTTAAAAAGCAATTACTTTAGCTTTAATTAATTAATAACTTTAAAGTTAAGCTCAAAGTTAGGGGGACTACATTACGATATTGATATTAAATAGGCTGGGAACTATTAGCTTAAATAGCAAATACAGTATTAGCCACTTTTGTTTCTCTCGTTGCCTCTTCTGCAGAAGGCTTAAGTTCAAGTCTAGCCCCACGGTTTAAATCAGAGTTATAAGATGCATACTTCCAATCCAATCAGTAATCTTAATCTTCGGTCTATGGTGCACTTCCAAGAAAGATCACACAGTTAAGCTATAAGTGTGCTGCACGATGGCTTTCATTGTTTAGAGAGACATTTAAATATAAACTTCATTTGGACATTCGGCTACGAAAACATCGAAAGTTTCTGTTCGATAACGATGCAAATACTTACTATTTCGCACAATCGATTAATTGATACTCATTCGACCTCTCGTAGGTTTGAAGAACGCCCTTGTCTTTCCATAGTTCTTCTGTATGTTCATAAAATTCAGGAGGATAATTAAAGTCCGGACCTGCAGGGAAAAGAGACGAGTTCAGTCATTGGTTATTAATTATGAACTAGAATTAACTTACTAGATGCATAATCCTGAATGTACTCCACTCTGGGTTCATTTTCTTTCTTTTCTAAAGCTACAGGTGGATTAAGTGTGCTCATGGCTCCTGTAATAGTCTGCAAATAACAAAAGGTGATGGTGACATAGATTTTTCATTTATATTTAAGCTTTTATTTGTGTAAAACTCACCAAGATAGCGTCTCGAATATTCTTTTTAATATCATCAATTTTCTGTTTCTTCTCTGTTTCAGAAAATCCATCGACATGCAATATTCGCATCTGCTTGACTATAGTTGATTTGCCGGACTCACCGGCCCCAAGGAGGAGCAGCCTGTGCGTGGCCCTATAGAGCTGTTTGTCCTTCTGCAACTGTCTAGATATTGCATCGCTCCGGCGCTTCTGGCTCTTCGAGTCCTCCGAGGAGTTCACATCCGACGACGACTGCTTCGAGGTGGGCGACCCAAAGCAACCCATCGCAGCCCACGGGGTCCACCAACACGTCGCACGATTTTCCTGGTTCGCGTCGGGTGACTCGGCACCCCTTGTGTTTTCTCCGTTCTGCTCCAGTATAGCTGAGAGTTTCCCCGAGTTTTATACACAATGTTCTTATGTACAATTCACGGCTCGCGGATCTCAGTGTCACCACCGTTCAGCTCAGCGCTTCCACAGGTCTGAGTTGCAGGCTGGGCATTGGAATTGCAGATAATAATGTTTAATGAGCTGACTTCAAAAGAGTTTACTAACTTAATCTAAGCCAAGATATACAGCACTCCCTAGGAGGTAGTAATCGATCATCACCTTTTTTCAGAGATTAATTATCGTTTTGTTTACATTAAATGTTAAATACCAACGGCAAATGTGTGTATTCAAAAGGATTCGCGGACCTACATCACACGCATTCAGCTATATATACACACACAAGCACACACATATGTATGTACATAATAGGCCCTGGCTTTGGCTTTGACTTTGGCGACATTTCTGGAACTATGTATGTCCGCCCACGAATGCCACTGTGAGTCACTGTTAGCTGGGCCCCCAATTCGAATCCAAATCCGAAAACCATGCCAGCTCCCATTATCGAGTGCAATCAAAATCAAAAATTACTCCACGCAACGCCCGTGCCCATGCCCAAAGCCCGCTCCGTAAGCGTACATCCGACATTCTCGGGCCAGGCGAATTGGAATTCATCAGCGTAGTGTAACAGGTGAAGAAGAGGGCGGGTGGAATTTTCGCGCATACAAAGGTGCAGGTACGCATGTACATATATACATACATACATACGTAGAGATACCAACATAATTTCATCTGCAGGCTCGTCTCGTAGCAGTTAAAATTCAGATGGCTGTGGCTGTGTATTTTTTTTTGTATACACAGCCAGCCACCTTCTTTTCTGTTTTTTTTTTTTGCGAAAATGTACGAATATTTTTGGGCGAAAATTTGATTAAACTTTTACTCAAATATGAATTTATTATATACACAAAAATGTATACATATACATATGCACGCGTAAAAGTATTTAATCTATTAATTATGGCTGTCTGTCTGTCCGATGCCCGAAAGAGTTGGAGGAAGATATATCTTAACGGGCGAACGGACGTACATAGATATGTACATATATTCGTACATATGCAGATTTTTAATGTAAATATATGTACATATAAATTCATCGGGATCTAAGCATGTATATATATTGCACAGATATGTGTACTCATCGTTGTGTATCTACTCGTATATACATACGTGCGTATGTATTCCGATATATATACAAGTTCTCGGGGTTCGCATGTGTGAATGGATGTACATAAATAAATGTATGTACATATATCAATATGTATGTGCTCCGCGCCTCCGAATATTTGCCATTTCTTTGACACTTTGGGAAACTATATTATACCACATCTCTGATAGTATTTGGAATATTCATGCGCGAACGATTTTTCACTGATTTCAGGTTTAAGGACAGGCAGGACGACGACGTCAGGGACAGGAAGTGGGACCTGCTCCGCGAATCACATCTTTGCGCGAATTGTCAGCTCAACTTAGCTCAGCACTCCGTACACTACGTGCATGTACAGGTACTGTGCTGTTCGCGAATTATTCCCTATGTTTGACAATGGTTATTGTTTACCGTGAATTACCGAACATTTTTATTCATGGGAGCAACTTCGGGCTAAAACTATAGGTGCACGATTCGGTTCTGTTGGGGGAGCAACTTTCGGAGGTGCAGAAAAGGCTAAATTGATCGCACTTGACACGACAGCGACCGTTTTTCAATAATCCCAATAATCTTGACCAATGCGGGCTCGCACTGCATGAATTTGTTACTTAAAAATTACTTTTAATACCAGTACTAACTCACTTTTTATATATTTTTTATTTTATGTATCAACCTAGGGATGCAACAAAGGTAGATACTCTTATCGATGTTTTGGCTTGGCTATCGATAAAAGCGGCTCGATACGTGTGTTATATCGATAGCCGTACCTGAAGGGAAACAACACATTTTGCGATTTGGTATACCGCGAAGAAAATGAAAACTATCTTTTAAATACTTATTATTATACGTTTTTCCTAGCGTGAAATACAACTTAATTATCCACTGTACCTTTTGTTGATGTACTAAGCCTTTTAAGAATTTAGTTTTAGTTTTCTTCGTATATTAAATATTTCTATTTCGAGATTAAGTTCAACTCATTTCAGAAAGTTTAAATAAAAGAATACATTAGTTAGCTTTTAACTATAGAAAAATTCAAAAATTATTGTTTTAATTGTAAGATTTATTAAAGTACAAAATCGTTTGTGTAAACGTTGCTACACAGTAATCCTCAACCAGCCAGCGGCCCAAATCATATAATTGAAGGAAACTTTACTTAAGATAGGTTTTAATCAAATTCTCCAGTTTAACAGTATCCACTGCAAACTTTCGAATGCCCTCCGAGAGCTTGTCGGTCGCCATGGCATCCTCATTGAGCAGCCAGCGGAACTTGCTCTCGTCCACGGTGATCTTCTCGATGTCCTGCAGCTTCGCATTGCTCTCTGACAGGTAGGTTGTGACCGATTCGGTCTCATTTCCCAGCTCCTTGAGCAGCGAAGGGCTAATGGTCAGCAAATCGCAACCGGCCAGGGCCTTGATCTCGCCAACGTTCCTAAAGGAAGCTCCCATAACCAGTGTCTTGTAGCCGAACTTCTTGTAGTAGTTGTAAATGTTGGTGACAGATATGACGCCGGGATCCTTAAGGGGCTCGAACTTCTTAGTTTCCGTGTTGGCCACATACCAATCCAAGATCCTGCCCACGAAGGGAGAGATAAGGGTCACTCCAGCCTCGGCACAAGCAACGGCTTGAGCGAAGGAAAACAGAAGAGTCAGGTTGCAGTGAACACCGTGCTCGTTCTCCAGAATCTCGGCCGCCTTGATGCCCTCCCAGGTGGATGCCAGCTTGATCAGAATTCGTTCCTTGCCGATTCCCTGGGTTTTGTACAGATCAATCAGTTTAAGCGCCTTGGCCACGCTCTTCTTGGTGTCGAAGGAGAGGCGAGCGTCGATTTCAGTGGAAACGCGGCCAGGTACAACCTTCAGAATTTCCGTTCCGAACAGCACGCACAGGTAATCCATGGCCTCGGCCACTTGTTCACTCACGGATCTAGCAAAAATAGAGAGTAAATTAAATGAATTTTGTGTTCAGTGTATCAGAAGTACTTAAGAAATAGTTACAGATTTCAAATCCATGAAAAAGTCTCAAAAAGTAAGCAATTAAATATAGTATTTATTTTATAGCATACTTTTAAACATAATTTAAATGTAAATAAAATTGATAGGTTTCATTAATAATTAAATTACTTACCCCTTGGTTTTCTTGCCGTAATCCACAGCCTTCTGCACAAGGGGCTGGTACCGCTCCATGGTGGAAGCGGACAAAATAAGAGACGGATTTGTCGTGGCATCGGTGGGCTTGTAAATGTTGATAGCTGGAGTTACAAAATAAAAGTAAAAACAAACAAATTAAAGTACTTGCATAATAATAAAAGCAGCAATGACATTACAAAATTCTAGCTGGCCCCCAAAAACCTGTTGAACGATCGAGAGCGACTTTCATTTCTCGATCGCATGTCCCAAAATATCTTTGAACTTTTCGTTGTATGAGCAGGTTTCGGAATCGAAACCTTATCACTGTGACAGGCCGCCGTAGCGGTCACATTTCCAACACACGTAAGCACATAAGGTCAAACTAAAGTCAGTGCTGGGCTTTTACTTTTCACTTCTATTTGATCTTCACACAAACAGATAACAGTGACTACGTCTCCTGCATCTCCAATTTCATTTTATGGTTTATACTTTTTATGCTTATCGCGCGTTTCAATCTTTGTATATACAAAAGATACAGGCGCTTGGACTGTACCGGGATAAAAATAATGTTCTTTGGCTCAAGCTCACCACCAACTTACAGACAAACATACGCTTCTACTTTGAGATTCAGTCACAGCTTTTGGAGTAGCTTATGTTCACTTAGAAATCGTACTCGGCTTAGCTGTAATATATATAAAGGTGTTTGTGTTTACCTTCAAAGTCGCCGGTGTCAGCCACAATTGTGGTGACTTTCTTAAGATCTTGTAAAACCGACATCTTTAGCTTTTTCACTGTGCGATCACCGTCCATATCCCAACTGCAAATGTGACCGGGATTGGAGCGGCGATTTATACCGTTCGGCTCAGAAAATATACCGAAAGAGCTAAGCTTTTGAAAAATACTGCTAATATGCCACCGAATAGGAACGGACGGGAAACCAGGAATGCTTTGCATACCGCAGGGTGTTTGCTTGTTTGGCAGAGGGCAAACAATGAATAACATTTAATAAGAAACATTTTTATCGAGGCTTACATTTCTTAATAACCTAGACCGCGACCAAGAATGCATTTTTCCTTCTTTCGTCATCGTAAAATGAAATTAAACATTTAAGAAAACTCAATATTTTGGTATATTTTTTCGTTCGTCTAAAACGGTATATTTTTCTGATAGTGCGACGGTCACACAGCACACGTGCTAGGTGTTTTTTGTTTAAACTAATTTCAAACAAATCGAGATGAAGCAAAAACACGGAAAAAACCGTGGCAAGCCGTATAAGAAACCAGCCCCAGCGCGCCGCAATGAAAGGTTCTCCAAAAACTATAGCTTCATCCAGCGGAGCAAGCAGATGGAGGAGACGCATCGCAGGGAAAGAGTTCCTGCATCATCAGCTCTGCAGCATGAATTTGAGCCCGTAGCCGAGCTCCTGCCGGAGATTGAAGGCGACGTCGACGAGACTGGATTCTATGAACAACTTGTGACGGGTTTCAATCACATACCCACAAGTACCAAATAAGATGACCTAATTAGTAAATTAAAAATATTAACCAGACAATCTGATTTTAGGTCACATTCTGAGTTCAAACACGGACGAGCCTGATGCTTCCGCTCCGAAAGCGAAGATAAATCCCAAGAAGGATAATCGTTCGAAAAAGATTAGTACAGACTTAGAAACATGTAATTCGTTTTCAAAGCGCTTCGACTTTGAGCTGTCAACTGAAAACATCAACGATTTGATAGCAAAGAAAGATGTGCTGACCATCAAGGATAATTGGACTGCGCTGGGCAACCTGAGGTTTGAGATACCTCAACTATCCTCGTCCGATGCCAAAGGCCACCCCGATTGCAGTGAACCCAAAGAAATTGGGTCTAGCGCAGACCTTCAGAAATTGGAGGTAAAACAGTCTATTTGTGGAAACGCCAAGCTCCCGCTTACCGCTCTGCAGTCGGAGTTGTTTTACATTGCGAATAACTACCAGGATCTGTACTATCCCCATCGAAGCCACGAAAATGCTGAAGACATCCGATACGTGTACTGCCTGCATGCACTCAATCACATGCTGAAGGTCAGATCCCTCATATTGCGTAACAACGAAAAGGTATCGGCTCTGGCCAAGTCCATGAAGTTGTCGCCCAACGAAATCTCCATCCCAGAGAGCTTTCGAGACCAGGGACTGAAGCGGATGAAGGTGGTTTTTATTGTGCCATTTCGGGAATCGGCCCAAAAAATAGTTAACACGATCGGAGATCTACTTTTTGGAAGCCAGGATGGTAAGTCAGCAAATATGACCAGCATTATTAGAAGAGCGGAATAACTATATATTTATTACACAGCTAAGGCCAGAAACAATTCGATCGCCAACTATGAACGCTTTCTTGGAGACTACTCGGGGAACACGATATATTTCCCAAAAACGAACCCTAAGCCGGTGGACTACGAGCAGACCTTCAGTGGCAACACAGACGACAACTTTAAGCTGGGAATTCGTTTTACCAAGAAGACCATGTCCCTCTTCTCCGATATGAACTCCTCGGACATGTTAATCGCATCTCCATTGGGACTGAGGATGCTCGTGACGGACAAGGATAATGATTTTGACTTTCTAAACTCGATTGAGCTACTGATAATTGACCAGGCCGAACTCTTCCTCGCCCAGAACTGGGAGAATCTTCTCCATTCGCTGGATCACCTGCATTTGCAGCCGCAGAAGCTGCCCGATACTAATTGTCAGCGAGTGCGGACATGGTGCCTGAGTGGAGCGTCGAGCTTCTACCGCCAAACCTTGTTATTCGCCTCCCATGAGCTCCCAGAGTTTCGGGCGGTGCTCAACAGTAAATGCAATAACTACCAGGGAAGAGTTCGGATCGCCAATTTGGTGGAGCAGGGGGACATACGCAATGTGCTTACGCCCATCGAACAGGTTTTCCAACGCATCAGTTGCTCCAATGTGGAGTCAACGTTCGATGATCGCTTTCAGTACTTCGTCAAGCATATTATGCCCCAGTTTAGCAAGCCCGGATTCTCGCATTGCATGCTGTACGTGCCCAGCTACTTTGATTACGTACGGATACGAAATCATTTCAAGACTGAAATGGTCAGTTTCGTGCAGATAAATGAGTATACAAAGAAAGAAAAAATTTCCCGGGCGAGAGATATATTCTTCCACAGCGGAGCGTCGGTGCTACTATACTCGGAAAGAGCACACTTCTTCCGGCGCACACGAATTAAGGGTATCCGGAATTTGATTCTATACCAGCCGCCCAATTTTCCCAACTTTTACTCCGAAATGATAAATTTGATGCTTGAATCGAACCAGAATCCGAGGGATGGCTTCGGTGAGGCGATGTCTGTGAAAATCCTCTACACAAAATATGACCTTCTAAGTTTAAGTAATATTGTTGGCAGTGAAAATGCTGTCAAGTTAACAGCGGGGAAGAAGGAATCCTACTTATTTTCGACCAAGTCATGAGCCTATGCTAAGGATATGTACATATATACTTTATAGCTAAGTAAATTGTATCCTTTAAAATGAAAAAAACCAAAGTAAATGGTAATTTTTATAATAGTTTTTTGGTTTCTAGAGTCTATTTTCAGACAAAAATTGCTTTGTGTGACGTAAATATATGTAAAAAGGTAGGTGATTGATCTGATGTTAAGGGTAGAGCGGGAACCGCTTCTGTCTGGTTTATGGTGTATCTCTTTTCTCTTTTTCCCCATTACGCAATGCTGAATTATGCTGAAAAAATGAATAATTGGCAAATGGTTGTACAATCAATTTGGGCCAATTACATCTAGATTCAGCGGTTTCTTCCAGTTAAACGATAAACTCTTGAAAGGGATTTGATTGCTAATGTCTCCTGAAAGTGTATGCACTATAGGTATCCTAAAATACAAAGTAAATAGTACGTAGTTAACGTAGTTGGCTTTACTGCCCTTACTATTAATTGTGTTTTAAGCTTAGCAATGGTTTGAAAACTTCTCGAGCATTGGTTATGTGTGGCACTTTATTATACTTAAACCCGCTTTCCCAGTCTTAAAATAAACGAAACATTTGGGACTGCATTGTCATTTATTAATATTTCCCATGATATATGTATGAATGTCTGTCGTCTGTAGGTAAGGTAGCTTATAAAAGTTCTGGTAAAATAGTTGCCAAATGCATATTTATGGCTGCCTCTATGAAAAGTCGTAATAGTTGCTGTGCACAAAGCGGATATCATACGGAAAACGTGTGCGGAGAGCGAGAGCGCTCTTGCCAACTTTCGAGAGACATTACAAGGCTATTTTTATGCGGCTAAAACGACAACGGCTGCCAGTCTCTGGCTGAAATTGGGGAAAAAACTGAAAAGGCCAAAGAAAGATGTCCCCGAGACCCACAGCCGAAGTGTGGATACACTTTCCATAGACAAAGGAATCAAGATAATTTAATTACAGAGAAAACTAATAGTTGCTCTTCAATTCAAAGTCAATAAAATATTCGGAAATTCTAAAACTCCTACATATCATATTCTTTTTAATATCTAAGGCAAGGAAGCTTCGGTGAAGAATATTGAAGATATTAAAGAATAACATCCTTGAGTGTCAAACCTTTTTGGCCTTATCTACTATCTTCCCCTGGTTTTGTTTTTAAAAATAACTATTTCTAGATATTAGACAAACACACGTGTACTTTTTGAAATAAGTTTACACTCACAGGCGCAGGCACGGGCACGGGCCCAAGTGATCATCTCCGCACATTGCTCTAGACTTTTTCATATCTGTGCGCTCCCGAAGATACGTATATCTATCTATATAAACATGTATATATCTCGGCACAGTATATCTTCTTCGGCGGATCTCAGCGAAAAAGCACGACGAGCAGAAGCAAAAGCAGAACCGAACCGCCGCCAACAATCGGATCTCGGATAGGTGGTAAGTGCTCAAAGTTTGTGCGTGCTAAAAGTATTTTCCCGGGGCCAAAATAGAGAGTGTATGTAGTTTTGGGAATTTTGCCAAAATATATGAATTTTGTAATTCAAATAGACACTCTCATCGAGCAGCGTTCTCCTTGCGTTCAGTTGCCGTTGATCGTTATAATAGCGCGATCTTTGTGTTAGCTCTTGGTCTTCCGACTAAAATAAATTTTTATTATATAATAACGGAATTTTTACTAGGAATAATAATTGTAAGTTTTGTTGATTTGTTTTTCGCAACAATTCCAAAGCGAATACCGCAGTGATTTACTTAAAATTCAAGTAAAAAAAATATACAATATTTCCAAAAAACAAAAAAGAACGAAAGTTGTACAAATGTTTAACGCCGCGCTGAAAAAGTTATACGAAAACCTACATCTCTACATATGTACATGCTTACTACACTCGAAAAACTGTGTTTCAAAGTGCTCCCCAGTTTGGTTTCAGCCTGCAATCCCAGTTGAATCCCTCGCCAACTCAGATATATACTCAATGCTACGAGGAATCATAAATGTCCGTAAGGGGGACACATACAGTGAGCAGCAACCTCGACCTCCGGAGTCGAGATGAAAATTTTTGAATGTCACCAATACGAATGCACGAGAATACCACAAATAGAGATCCGATCCGACACAGATGTAAAGTTCCCACCAGTGGTGTGTCCTACATGGCAGCGCAGAGGTGTATCTGTGATCGAAAATTTGATTATGCAACACCGCTGGGAAATATTCGAATGGCAAATGTTGGCTGCAGCATGCAAGTGTTGTACCCAAAAAGTATTCGCCAGGAGAACACGTTTAAAGGCACACCACCGCAAACCTAAACAAAAAAACCCTCGACCTGCTTATTTTACTTAGTGGCAAACCTTAGTAAGTGCCCCCAAAAATCATATTGTGGAGCAACGATACATTTATAAATATCCTAGCCCGGATCTGGGCCAGTGTGAACTTGTCAATCCGAACACCAATGGCCCTAATCCCCAGATCTGGGCCAGTGTGATCTTGTCAGCTAGCTAGCTACCTATTCCATATTTCACCCGCACTCATCCACGAAAAAATTCATCGGTGGGATTTGATTTGTCATTCGAAATTAGAAGACTCGGAAGCGCGGTGAACGTCGCGCGTTTGCGTCTCACAGAAATGTCGACATCCATTAGAATGCTCGAAATATCGTGAGCTGTTAAAAACGTACATATATCCCCGAATATTTCTCCCTACGATCGTCTCTCTGTATATGTACTTTCATACTTATTTATGTGTTTTCCCTAGTACATATCTTTATATGTACGAATGTTCAAAATTGAGCTTGTATTTTTCGGGTGCTAGGACTCTATTTATAGACCATCTCGGACAGAGGCGATTTTTTTTTTGCTTTGCTCCATAATGCACATGTATGTATAGACCTATACAAGCAGATGTCATGTGTATATTAGAGATATATAGACTATATCGCCTATATACATATTTATGTATGTTTGTAGAAATACGTCTCTCTGGTCGAATATAAGCATTTTTTAATCACATTTTTTGACAATCATCAAGAGAAAAATAATGTCTTTTGAAGCGGAAAAGCCCCATAACACCGTTATCACCAGTTACGTGTCTTGAACCCGCCTTTCCCGCTTGCAAATTTCATGTATTGCTGGGAAAGTTGGCTGGATTTCAATATTTCCCGTATGACCTGATTGTGGTGTCTAAAATTCGAAATTTAAAAATGTCGCTGCTAGAAAAATACCTGGCAGCACCCAGATCTATTTATTGCGGACTCTTGATCTCATTAATTTGAGCACAAAATGCGCCAAAAAGTGGTCTTCTCTTGACAATATTGTTGTCTCTTTTCTTCGCCTTATGGAATTATGAAAAGTGAAAGAGAGCGCACGGTGATAACGATTTGATTTCGTTTCTCACCAAACTTAACGGATTTTTAAGGCTACAAATCTCACCAGTTAAATATCGCCTTCTGCTTGAGTTATCGATAGCGCCGCCGGCTATCGCATTCGAGTTGTGCAAATCAAACGCTTCGGTTCCATAAACTAAACGTAATATTTAAGGTGCAATAAAAATTAAAAGTATTGCCATTGTTATTTTTAAAACCAGCCCTAAAGGTTAGGCACGATTAACGTAACGGCGGCGATAGACGTGTTAAGTCAGCTCTGCCTGTGAATAATGTCGTGTCATGTCAGGTAGAACGGCGGCGACGTCCAGTAATGAGCGGCCCGAGAGACTTAGTGCAATAGTTATCAGCAGCACACATATTTAGAAAAAAGCGCCATGGGATATAATATATAGAAAATCAGTGGGAAAAAGTACTTAACACGCAGTGCGTTCGTTGTTTTATATGAGGATTGCGCAGCACTAGCACCCGCATTGCAAGGTCCCTTAAATTGAATTGCGTTCCGGTGAGCCCCTTGCAAAAACTGCGTCTGTTGTGCGAAGTGACACGTGTGTGAATCTCATAGGCGGAGTGGAGACGGGCGCCCAGGGTAATGCCAATGTTCCAGCACGTTCTCCGGACGAAAGGGGGGCAATACGAGACCAAAAGGGGGATCCAGTCCGGAGATAACTACGTCAATTGGCCGCGTTTAATAGTGGCCAGAAAAGTGCCTGCAAAATTTGCATATTACGCTTGTATGTACCCTTGCCAGTACTCGTACCTGTGCCCGTGCACATGCACATGTACAGATGTATGTACATGGCCAGCCTAATGAGGTAGTTTTAACTGCAAAACGGCCATACAAGCGTAAATTAGGTACATAAGACGTACATCGTTTGCACACTTATGTACATTTGCTATTCCAGTCAGCACGGCGCATTATCACCGAACAAAAAAAAAAAACAGAAACAGAAACGGAATAAAATGTGTGCTTTTGCTTTGTGTCTACTTTCAAATCCCCTTCCGGACCGATCGATCGATGGATGCAGGCTACTGAACGAAGAGGATAACGAATCAAAATGGAAGACGGTCACTCGAAAACCGTCGAACAGGCTCTCAACTTTTTCGGAACGGACGGCGAGCGCGGCCTAACTCTCGACCAGATCAAGACCAACCAGAAGAAATATGGACCCAACGGTGAGTACCAGCCAGACCCCCCCCCCCACAACTTTGAATTGATGACTGACGTGTTTGTTTTGTTTGCTTATCGTTACAGAGTTGCCCACTGAGGAAGGTGCGAAGTCAATTCCAGTCCCAAGACCAAGTCCACAACCCATCCCTCTTCCCGTACCCCGTACCCCGTCCCTGCCCCCACCCCACTGTCCAGTGACTGCGATCTAATTGATTCCATTTGTATTTCACAGGAAAGAGCATCTGGCAGCTGGTCTTGGAGCAGTTCGACGATCTCTTGGTGAAGATTCTGCTCTTGGCAGCCATCATCTCATTTGTAAGTGCCTCAGCAGCTGCAATCAACCCCTGGATTTGGCGCGAATAAAAAGAACCCTCTCCACTCTCTCCCCTCACCACTCGTTCGCAGGTTCTCGCGCTGTTTGAGGAACACGAAGAAACGTTCACTGCATTTGTAGAGCCCTTAGTTATTTTACTTATTCTGATAGCCAACGCTGTGGTGGGAGTATGGCAGGAGAGGAACGCCGAATCGGCCATCGAGGCGCTCAAGGAGTACGAGCCAGAGATGGGCAAAGTGGTGCGCCAGGACAAGTCCGGCATCCAGAAGGTGCGCGCGAAAGAGATCGTGCCCGGTGACCTCGTTGAGGTGTCCGTCGGCGACAAGATCCCCGCTGATATCCGCATCACGCACATCTACTCGACCACCCTTAGGATTGATCAGTCCATCCTCACCGGTGAGTCGGTGTCGGTTATCAAGCACACCGATGCCATTCCCGATCCCCGCGCCGTCAACCAGGACAAGAAGAACATCCTGTTCTCCGGCACCAATGTGGCCGCTGGCAAGGCTCGCGGCATCGTTATCGGCACTGGCTTGAGCACCGCCATTGGCAAGATCCGTACCGAGATGTCCGAGACTGAGGAGATCAAGACTCCCCTGCAGCAGAAGCTCGATGAGTTCGGCGAGCAGCTGTCCAAGGTTATCTCCATCATTTGCGTCGCCGTGTGGGCCATCAACATTGGTCACTTCAACGACCCCGCCCACGGTGGTTCCTGGATCAAGGGCGCCATCTACTATTTCAAGATTGCCGTCGCCCTGGCCGTGGCTGCCATCCCTGAGGGTCTGCCCGCCGTCATCACCACCTGTCTGGCTTTGGGCACCCGCCGCATGGCCAAGAAGAACGCCATCGTGCGCTCCCTGCCCTCCGTCGAGACCCTTGGCTGCACCTCCGTCATCTGCTCTGATAAGACCGGCACACTGACCACCAACCAGATGTCCGTTTCCCGCATGTTCATCTTCGACAAGGTCGAGGGCAGCGACAGCAGCTTCCTCGAGTTTGAGCTGACCGGCTCCACCTACGAGCCCATTGGCGAGCTCTTCCTGGGTGGCCAGCGCGTCAAGGCCGCTGACTACGATGCCCTGCAGGAGCTGTCCACCGTCTGCATCATGTGCAACGACTCCGCCATCGATTACAATGAGTTCAAGCAGGCCTTCGAGAAGGTCGGTGAGGCCACCGAGACCGCCCTGATTGTGTTGGCTGAGAAGCTGAACAGCTTCAGCGTGAACAAGTCCGGCCTGGACCGCCGCTCCGCTGCCATTGCTTGCCGTGGCGAGATCGAGACCAAGTGGAAGAAGGAGTTCACCCTGGAGTTCTCTCGCGATCGTAAATCCATGTCCTCGTACTGCACCCCACTGAAGGCCTCTCGCCTGGGCACTGGCCCCAAACTGTTCGTCAAGGGCGCCCCCGAGGGTGTCCTCGAGCGTTGCACACATGCCCGCGTCGGAACCAGCAAGGTTCCTCTGACCTCGGCCCTGAAGAGCAAGATCCTGGCCCTGACCGGTCAGTACGGTACTGGACGCGACACCCTGCGTTGCCTGGCCCTCGCCGTTGCGGATAGCCCGATGCGCCCCGATGAGATGGATCTGGGCGATTCCACCAAGTTCTACCAGTATGAGGTCAACCTCACCTTCGTCGGTGTCGTCGGCATGTTGGATCCCCCCCGCAAGGAAGTCTTCGATTCGATTGTGCGCTGCCGTGCCGCCGGTATTCGCGTCATTGTGATCACTGGTGACAACAAGGCCACCGCCGAGGCCATCTGCCGTCGCATCGGTGTGTTCACCGAGGACGAGGACACCTCTGGCAAGTCGTACTCTGGCCGCGAATTTGATGACCTGTCGCCCGCCGAACAGAAGGCTGCCGTCGCCCGTTCCCGTCTCTTCTCCCGCGTGGAGCCCCAGCACAAGTCCAAGATTGTTGAGTTCCTGCAGGGCATGAACGAGATCTCCGCCATGACTGGTGATGGTGTGAACGACGCCCCCGCCCTGAAGAAGGCCGAAATCGGTATTGCCATGGGCTCCGGTACCGCTGTCGCCAAGTCTGCCGCCGAAATGGTGTTGGCCGACGACAACTTCTCCTCCATCGTGTCCGCCGTTGAGGAAGGTCGCGCTATTTACAACAACATGAAGCAGTTCATTCGCTACCTCATCTCTTCCAACATTGGTGAGGTCGTCTCCATCTTCCTGACTGCCGCCCTTGGCCTGCCCGAGGCTCTGATTCCCGTTCAGCTGCTCTGGGTTAACTTGGTGAGTTAATACAAAGGCGAGGTTGAACGTAGTGATTTTATTTCCAACTATTTCCTAACAGGTTACTGATGGTCTCCCAGCCACAGCTCTTGGCTTCAACCCACCTGACTTGGACATCATGGAGAAGCCCCCCAGGAAGGCCGATGAGGGTCTCATTTCCGGCTGGTTGTTCTTCCGGTATGTCCGCCCGGCAAAGGAAGATAATTGAATTAGTTCTAACTGCGCATGATTTCAGCTACATGGCTATTGGCTTCTATGTGGGCGCTGCCACTGTCGGTGCCGCCGCCTGGTGGTTCGTGTTCTCCGCCGAGGGCCCCAACCTAACCTACTGGCAGCTGACTCACCATCTGGCCTGCTTGGGCGGTGGTGACGAGTTCAAGGGCGTTGACTGCAAGATCTTCAGCGATCCCCACGCCATGACCATGGCTCTGTCCGTGCTGGTGACCATTGAAATGTTGAACGCAATGAACAGGTGAGTTCGTGCGGCGATAGCACAAGGTAACGATGACGAATGCTCTTTGTTTTCTTGTCGCTTAGCT
Organism: Drosophila parvula; assembly: GCA_018904695.1. Classification (NCBI taxonomy): domain Eukaryota; kingdom Metazoa; phylum Arthropoda; class Insecta; order Diptera; family Drosophilidae; genus Drosophila; species Drosophila parvula. The sequence continues at coordinate 17,896 of JAEIIG010024699.1, forward strand.
TGTCTGAGAATCAGTCGCTGATTACCATGCCGCCATGGTGCAACTTGTGGCTGATTGGATCAATGGCACTCTCCTTCACTCTTCACTTTGTTATTCTTTACGTCGATGTCCTCTCCGTAAGTACTCAG
>JAEIIG010024761.1:0-16879 GCA_018904695.1 Drosophila parvula
AAATGCATTTCCTTCTTCCATCAACTTTTCCCAATTGACCTTGGGTAAGCTGGTTTCTCTCTTCGCTCCAGCTTCCTACCAAGAAAATTGCTAATATAATTTCATTATTGGCTTTCCTGGCTGCCGAAAGTCCAAGAGCCAAAATTTCGCCAGCAACCGAATACATTTCGAAGAAGCTTTTCCACTTGTGACTTTTGACTGTTGGACGGATGACTTCTCGTCGGGGAAAACTGCAGGAGGAGACTCTCTCATTCAGTTCTATAAATAGCTTAAGCCTCGAAACTTTTCCGGGGGGTGGAAACTTTTCTTGCTATTTTGCATATGATGCCGAATGGCAACAGGGGGCCAGTCCGAAGCAATTAAATTGGAATGGCCAATGGTTAGAGAGGGGACACGAGACGGGAGCTCACTTAATTAAAAAAATTAACTCCGGACACCGGACAAATACAAATGGGAGCAAATAGAGGTGCCTGGAAAATTGGCTTTAAAGGCGTGTGATAGTAAATTTGCCAGCACTCACAGATACACAGAGGACACACGAAACAGCCAGGACATCTAAAAACGTCAGACTCTGCTTCATGATGAGATTGTCAACGCTGATGAAATAATGTGCCCCCACCATATAACTGACTCTGTCACCAAAGAGATACTCTATTTTATAAAGGGGAATGCTTTTAAATCTAGTAGGAAAATGAAATGAAATTTATTATTTAAAGTTTTTTTATACAAATTAATTAACAAAGTATTAGTAAATAATTATGATACATCCCCAGAAATATTAATACCCAATTGACACCCTAAATTTGACCAAGGAAACTTAGCCAGGCAGCTTGTCAAAGTTATTATAAATTCTAATTAGTTTAATGTACTTTTAAACCAGCTTAAACCACCAGCTTAGTCAAGTTTCCTTTAAATTTTAATAGACCAAGTTGAGTTTACTTGAACTCAAGAGTATCGCAACTTCGTTAAAGTTAAAGTAAACTTTGGTTTACCCTTTAATACAGCCTGTCTGCGTACTTGTAAGGACTCTCTGTCGGCTCTTTTCTGCTCATTTCCCACTCTCCGTCGCAGTACATTGTAGGGACACTGCACTGTTTGGCTCTGTGTCTGCAACTTGCTCCGGGGCCCGCATGTTGGATTTACACTCCTCTTTGGCGCAGGCCCTTTAACCCCTAACCTCGACCTCTTCGCTTTTATTGGATTCTCATTTTTCAATCCTATCTGTGAGATGCGATCGAAACCAGTTTTGGCCGAACGAACATTCGATACCCAATATATGCAAATGAAGTCCACAAATTAGTTAATTCGAAAACTGTTGAAAATTCGCTGAACGATTGCCTGAACTTCCTGAAAACATTCAAGCGGCACTCGCATTATGCAGAAACTCGGATCCTTGTGAATTGTTGAGCCAACAGGATTCTCCCACACTTTGTTTTCTTGGTACAACAAAAACAGAAAAAATGTTGCCTAGTCTGCAATGCACTGAAAGAAAATGAACTCTCAATGGGCACAAGAGCTTGTAAACTGGCAGGGGGCTGTTTAAATTTCATTAAATGTGAAAATTCTAGGAGAGAATTATATAGGGTGGGGGAAACTGGAGAGTGCTGTGAACCTGTTCAAGTGCTTTGCCTCTGGTTACGGTAGCTATATCGAAAGATAAGTTCTTATTAACGAAGTGGGAATACCCTGCCAAGGGAAAATGCAACAAGAGAAATTATAAATAAAATATTAAATAGTAACACAGTCATGTTATGTACTTATATAGCTTCAAATTATATATAATAGTTGCCTTTATCACAGAAAAGATTTATTTATTATGGAGATATTTTAAATTTCTAGATCTTCCTATTATAAATATATAAATTAGACCATATAAACTTTGATATAAAGGTTTAAATTAATTTTAATCCGTATATTGCAAGAAATAAAACTTGAAATTGATCTTGATATCTTGAGTAGGTTGAACAAGTCTTCGTTAACTTTTAACTTGATTTTTTGTCATACTAAAAGCCAAGCACCTACCCCAATATAGCCTTCATTCCCCTCACCTGCTGCGGGGCAGTGAAACGAATTTATAACCTCCTGAGGAAGGCACATGAAGGAGCTCCTCCGCGTCGGCAAAGTTGATATAATATCCTCGCTTTCCCCCAGAGGAGCGAACAAAAAGAGCTGACTATTATACCAACAACGGCAGCAACAAATACGACAGCAGCGATGACGTTTTAATTATGTGTGCCTAGAGGAAAAGCGGAGGTTGATTTAGGGAGGGAGAAGACGAGACACTCGCGAGACAGTTTCAGCGGCATTTTGCATTTCACCATTCGCAGCTCCCTGAACCCCGGGCCAGGACGAAGCTCAACTCGGTTTGTTAATTTGCAGAAAGGCTGGGGGGAAAATGGCGGGAAAATAGGAGCTGTCGCGGCGGGAATGAAAAGTGAATTCAAAACGGAAACATTGCAAAAATGCGCCAATGCAGCAAATGCTCAACTTGGGGTGGGGAAACTGTGGAAAAATTCAACGAGGGTTAGGCTTCGGTCTAGAATCCGTATTTCCCAACACCATGCTAAATTACCAGGGTAATATAATACCCGGAAAATTATACAAAATGCATAATTTGACGTGACGCTTTCACTTTAATGGATGAAATTCTGGGAAATCAGTTTCCACTAGCTTAAGCCCCCCTCTTGGCACTCTATATGTTTGCTTTTCTTCTTTCTTTTTTCCAAGCATTTGGAGCAAATTAACAAGCGTAACAAAAACATGCAAATCTACATAACTAACTCCCTGAATATCTACATATAGCTCCACATTAATGCATAGTCGAGCAAAAAAATATATACTCGTACATGTATAAAACGCACAGAAGAGGTCACAAAAATTGATTTAAAAAACCAGAGAAAATTTAAATGTAGTTTAATTATGTCAAAAAAACGTAGGATTATCCTATTGAAGTAGTCTTAAAAAAATCTTTAGTTCCTTCTTATAGTTGTAATATTTTTGTTACACCCCATAACTTACTGATTCTTTCATCCATCTGACCTTGGTTTTTTTTTTCAAGTGAAATACTTTTAAATATTTAAAGATACCTCACAAAATATATACATACATTTATATCAAAGGCTGAATTTTCTTTACGATTTCTTTTAGTGCCTTTTACTAGAATTTTCATGGCTTTAAATATTATTATTCTGACCTCGACTGTTGACGCACGCATATACAATCAGCAGTAGAAATGTTTCCAAAGGGTGTCGTTGTCGCTCTCGTTTTGTGGCTGCTACTTCGCCTCGTTCACCCCCCCTGTCCACCCCACCTTGAGTGGCCTTTGGGGGTAGAAGAGGTGGTAAATGGGGGGGTGGTAAAGCGGCAACGAGGTGGGGTTAGACGACAGCCTTCCCCAAGCAATTCCCACTCGAGTGAGGCCTCCACACAACATGGGTTAATGTACTTTGCTGCAGCGGCGTCTGCTTGACTGACAGCCTCCCTTAACAGCCGCCGCCCCCCCTTTTGAAAAGCCTAACTGGATGGAATAAAAAAATATACTCGTATATACAGAACCGTTGAACATTTCTAACATTTAATTTCGTTCTGTAATTGCGGAAATTTTCATTGAAATGAATTAGCTTTTTCAGCTCTTTTGCCTGGGAATTTGACTGCCATGAAATGGGGGGCGAATTTAGTTAGTCATGGGTTAATGTCTGCTATCAATGTCATGGTCACATGGGAAAGGGTCTAAGCAAGAACAATGAATATATGATGAGATGAAGGGTTAATTTTAAGGGAAAGGTCGTGAATTTGTGATGGAAAGTTTGTTTTTGTTTGAAATATGTAAAAAAAATTTTGCTAGGGTGAAGAGAATTCCGTAGAACTATTTGTAAATTCCTTAATAATAATAAGTTAGAAGATAAAGTAAAAAAGTTTGTGATAACATCAAGAGAATTCCATATCACTACTTGTAAAGACTTTGCAATTATAATTTACAAAGAACAAATAAAGATACTAATAAAATAATTAGAAAATATATTATATATACTTATTATTACTGCTTTCCCTATAAGAAACCTTTGATTATGATTATTACTTTCCAAAACAAGTCTATAATCAAATAATTAACCCATATATAGACCACAAAACCCCCAAGCCATTGTTAACGAAAAACCAGGGCTACCGCCTCCCTTGCATCTGTAAAATGTATCTCATAATTGTATGCAGAGTATCGGCGTGTACCCTGACAAATTTATAGTTTATTTTGTTAAATTCTCTATGGTTTGTTTCTGGCAATTGAGGAACATAAAAATTCAAAAAAAAAATTATGTTAATTTGTTGAATACAAATTCACATTTTCGGGGCAAAAAAAAAATTATTACAAATCAAACTCTGCCAATTGGGCGAACAAATCATAATGAACCTGAGAGAGAATATATTATAGACCAAAAATTATAAATTCAAACTGAATTTCAACCAAAAAAAAAAGGAAAAGGATTTTTCGGGTACTCACCCCTAAAAGGGAAAAAAGTGTGAGTGCTTTTTTCAGAGGGTTGAAGGGTGAGGAGCCCTTTTTTGGGGTGAGAAACGCGTGCGCAGGCGCCTTTGACACCTGAGATGACAATTAGAACAAAAAAAGGGAATATCACAAGCAGAAAGAGAAAGAAAGAGAGAGTGTGCCCATAGAACCTCGCTTTCAAGTGAGCTGCAAATTAAAAAATCATAAAAAAAAAGATAGAGAAAAAAACTCACTCTGAGAGCTGAAAAAAAAATCTGGGTGGAGTGCGTCGTCAACTGGCGACACATAAACAGAGAGAGAGAGAGAGACAAATTTGCATAATTTGAACAAAACAAAAAAAAAAGGAGAAGAAGTAGTAATACGAAGAAATATAGAAGAAAAAACTAGTCAAGAAGAAGCGGCAGCAGAAAGTGAAGTTAACGAGGGGCGAAGAAGACGAAGCCGAGAAGCTGATTATCGTGATTATGTATGCAAACTCACACACGGCAGAAGAAACAGACGCGGGACAGGTCGAGAGACAATAGAATTATGAGGTGTTGAGCGCTTGAGTGACTAGCGGAACGACCATAAAAACCAACCTCAGGCGGGGCAAGACCAGGAATAAGCGTCCCATAGGCCCTTCAAAACAATGGATAGAAAGTTATGGCCAACATTGGAAATGGGAGATGAAGAAGAGTTGCACTCCAGAAAGAAAAACAACAACAACAGAAAAGGAAAACTAAACGCAAAACGGTTAATAAAGCGTTGCAAATGGGAGCAGCGATCCCAAAGAGGTTCAGGTACCTAAGATAAAGGGTAAGAGTAGCGCCAGAGGAAGTGAACAAAAAAAAACAAAGAAAAAATGGGAAGTGATGCGAGGGTTTTTCTCATCTTTCGCCATACCTTTAAGAAATCGAATTGAATTTTAATGATAAGGTTGAGGAGTAACTCACTGGCTCGATTAGGTCAGCTGTTTGCTTATAGGGAATGGGTGTCTACTGTTGAGACAACAGATGAACAGGTCTTGGCTTCCCTAAGAAGCTATAAGGTCCAGGTTAATTAGGGCGTTAAGGGATGGGTCGATAAAGGATCTTACGAGGTTAATTAAGGAATAAATAAAATAGCATAAAGAAGAGACATTTTATTTCAAAATAAATAAAATAATAGGGGAATATACACAATATAATATAGGGAAATAATTGTCTTTTTAATAAAATAATACTTAGTTTGCTCAGAAAATATATTTTCAATAATAATCTGAACTTAAGAAACTTAACTTAATGCAAACAATTGATAACAGAATGAATTTTATCCTATTTCCAATGTAAAAATATTTTCAAGCCTGGACATCGCACCCTTTCCTTCCTCATCCATGCATTTGATACCCCTCCCCCTTATTTTATACAATATCTGCCCACTTTGATATCTGATCTGTCAGTTCAGTGAGCCTGCGTCCAGTTCAGGTGTTAATGACTTATTCTACAGTGCTCACAAAGCCATCGACTGTCCCCATTGTTCCATTGCGTGTGTTTTGCATGTGCGACCAAGTTGGGTATGAAATTATAGATGAGAAAGAGAACCCATAGGCCTATTGTTCCAGCCTGCAAATGGACAGGGGCCAAAACCCAACCCCAAAATAAGCGAATATAAAAACATAAAGCCTGGCCGAGCCTTTTGTGACACGCTCGTATCCGGTACCGGTATACCTTACCGGTGCCGGTATCAAAATAATGGCTTGATAAAGTCGAACCAAAAAATACCTTCGCAAGTTCAAGTTCGTCTCGAACCTGCAATTGATCCGGGGGTTAAAGCCAGTCCAACTTGATCCAACTCCAACTCCGTTGCGATCGAGCATGCTGAGCGAGTTTGAAGATCGAGGCTTGCTTTGCAACGCAACTCCAACTCTAAAGCGATCGAACGTGCACTTGGGAAAATTCTATACTATTCAAAGTTCTTGATTATTTTGTTTTTAAAGCATAAATTAGGCTTTATCTGCTTTTAATAAGGCTTTCCTTAATTGTCTAAATTTTGTAGAACATTTTTCAGATATTAAAACATAAAATACACTTTAAAACTTAGTTTAAAATCACTAAAAATATTAATATACACGAACCTTATAAAAAAAAAACGTCTCATCCATTAATAAATATGTTTGCAAAGAAAATAAATATTAAATATAACTTAAACAAGGTACCACATAATTTTTCTGACTGCATTTCGAAGCGGGGGTTGAAACCATAACGCCGAACCTCTATAACAACTCCTGCCAACGCCAACAGAATTCAGTTTGAAAACAATCGTCGTTCGGTTAGGTTGTATATATAATTGGGTTCCGATTTTATTAGTGGGTCAAGTTCGGTTCGAAAAATACGAAATAAAGAACACAAACTGCGAAACAAAACGAAACGAGCGAATGTATCTGAAAAAATATCGTGCAAAATGTGGGGAATTTTATATGTGTAGTTACTCGTACTTAGTGTTAACTTTCCAGTGCAATATCTAAGGACAAGTCCTAACCTATCCTAACTCTAAAAATCCAAAACTACCTGTGAATCACGACTGTTTGGTCTCTTGACCTAAGCAAACAAAAGGAAAAGTGAACTTTATACCTGGACAAAGGAAAAGAGCATCTCGCATCTTTCTACCTGTTCAAAAATCTCAAAACCGATCTCAAACAAAATGAAATATCTATCGCATACACACAAGGAGTCCTATACTCTGGTGGCGCGCAAGCGCTACATGAAAAATCTGCTGTATGTATAAATGAGAATAATTAATAGAATTAAATGTAAATAATTAAATTAAATATATAAAAGAAGTGCAAGCAGAAACCAGTTATAATGTGTACTAAATTAATATTGAGCTACTTTTCGTGTTATCTATTTTCTTTATTTACCATAACGAACCCTATTCATTATAGATAGGCATAACTGTCATGTAAGCAAATATTGACAGGATTCAATGTTGGTCTCATTGTTCCCCTTTGTGTCGCCTGTGTTAGATATGCAAAAATTATGCAAATTATTTGATTTGCCATTTGAATTCAAAATGGGCCTTAATTAGCCCCGTCTGTCTGCCAATAACGCACTCTACAGGATTCCGATTGCAATTGGTAGGGAGTGCGCTCTTCAATCGCATTAGACATACAAAATATGCAAATTTTCCATTTTCCATTTTGCCAACCCCCCCATACTCACTTCCCTTCACATTTTTTTTTTTTTGCAAAACTGTCAAATGTCATTTGTTTTTGTGGGGTTTGTTTGTTCGCTGTGAAAATAAACCGCAAAAATCGCGAATGAATTATGGATTATTGGGATTCAAAAAGGGATATCTTCTAAGAACCCACAAAGATCGGTTTTCCGAAGGCCTTAAGGCAAAAGGAAAACCCTTTTGTCACTTTTGTCACTCTTCTTTGGCTTCCTTTAGCTGTTTTGTTAATTAAATTTATGATTAATGAATGATGCTACTGATGATGATGATGATGCCTTTCCCATTTCCTTACCCTAACAGCTGGGCGAGGGATAAAATGTAGGGAAAATAATGTGTAAGGTGATATGGCTTAACCCTTTTTTGCTTGTTTTTTTTTGCACCCTCGTTAGGTGTAGATTTTTGCGGATTTGTTTTTTTGCAAATCAGCAAAGTCAACACAGAGGAAATTCTTCGATTCTGCCAGTCGCTTATCAATTAGCTGGAATCAAACAAAAAATAGAAATATACAGAAAACCGTTAAGCCAAACGGTGGTAAATCACTTAGCCAAGCCCACACATGCATATCCGCATATGCCAAAATGGGAATCTCCCTCAGGGGCCATGATCTCCTCGAAGTCTAAGCCCCGCGTCCTCCTCCTCTGTCTTCGAGTTCAAAAAGTGCGCAGACGTGCAATCATAATTTGCCCAACTCGAAAAACTCCAACGCGACCGAGCCCGCACCCAGGCAAATGTTGTGGCAAGGGGTTACTTACTACCAACAACTGGCGGCAAAATGGTCAGAAGACATGCAACAGCAGCAGCAGCAGCACCAACATAATTAGAAGTCTGCAGTTGTGGAGGAAGTTGCATTAGCAGGCAATCAAAATAATTTACAAGCGTTTTATTAGTGACCGACCAGCGGATGAAAAACGCGCGCGGAAAACGCTAGCGATTGCAGTGAGCGGGGAAAACCGCGAGAAATGTTTAAAATTAAAATTATTAGATTTATATATTTAATTTTATTATATAATGAGCACCGGGTTTGGGGATAAATTATATACATATATTATTTATAGAATACATATTTAAAAGGTAGCTAAATATTCTAATTTTACTTGACTCGGAGTTTTAAAAAATGTTGCCTAAAATTTCAATAAAATTTATTAAAGCCAAGTACATTATCTTCCTTAATATAAATAGTTTCCGATTAATTTCTAATTTTCCCACAGTAACCCTTAATAACCGCGCTGCTTAAAACGCACTCAAAACGCCAGGAAAACCCACTCAATATTAATGGCTTGTGAAAAACTCAAACTAGTTTTCCAACGACTTTGCTCATAAAAAATAGTGCCATTGAAAACGCGTGCAAGTCGCATGAAAAACGCTAGAAAATTGTTCATGACTTGGGAAACTCGTTAGTTTTGTGTATCAGAGCCACCATTTAATAAGCTCGTTAAAAATTTTAATAAATATGGAGCTAGAACCAATATAAGAAGGAAGAGTGTCCATAAAAAAATATCTCGTACATATATTGGCGCGCTAAAACTTCCAGCTGTTTTAAACATGCTGGCACGGTGGCAGCGTTGTGTGTGTGTGATCCCCCGAGTGCGGTAATAATCAGCCCGGCAACGTTTAACCCACTAACACCATATCACAGCAGCGGGCAATTAAGTGTTTAATTTAATCAGCCCATACGGCCATCCATCAATTGACTCAATCCGGCCAGCCGCCAATCCCTCAATGTCGCATCTTTGTCAGATTTTTCTTTCGGCGGAAATGCGTTGCGAATTTTCAACCGGCGAAAACCGGCAAACGATTACAATGGACCGATATCGATGGATAATGTTTATTTTTAAGTTGGCTGAACGTGAGGCAATACCGCTATGACAACCCACATCACTCCATCGTTCGGAAATAATTGGAAATTAACGAGACCCCGAGGCGAAGATTTGACACCAAAGATTGCAAGTCGCGACCTTGTTGCTTTTCGCCCACATAATCTACATATATATAAATATATATATATGTGGAAAATAGAGGAAGGGGAGAGGTGAAGTTGTTGTGTGCAAAGCTATTAGCCAAAGTCATAAAGCCATGACTAAGATGTGCGGACACGACACCTGGCCAACCAGGAAAAGCGCGCCAAATATATTTGGTCAACGATTTTTCGGCAAGGTGACAAAATGGGAATATAGGCAAGTGGCCTTACCTGCTTATTCCAGACTGACTTTACCTCGGCACGTGGAGAATGAAGAAGCGCGTGCCTTGTCCACATTAATTCCAAGCCAAGGAACTTGCATGCACTCAGAGAAAATTGGGGTCAGAAGATCCTTACAAATTATTACTTTATTATAACAATTACAAATAAATAAATGTACATACTATATGACAAATGCTTGGAAATTATTTTTAAAAACATGTTATATCCGCAAATAATCTAAATTTGTACAATTTACAAATTAATATATGTTTTCCCAGCTTCTTAATGTCTTTAAGAAATGTTTTATAAATAAAGAATATATGTAGATTCAAATCAGGTCTTATTTCTAGTGACCATTATAAGGAGAAATGTAAATAGTTGTTATAAAATTTAGCTTCAGTACTTTCAATTAATTAAGTCATAGAAAGTACATTTTATTAATAATTAAAATGGTTAATAATTAATTAATATAATGCAAACATTATTTAGCTGGAAAACAAAACCATAAAATGATAAATAACAAAATTAACATGAAGGAAAATAAAGAAAATCTTGTTAAAAATAATAATAATAATAATCACTAAGTATTATTAAAACTAAACCCCTAAACAAAGTTACAACTAAAATATTTGCTCTAATATGATGAGTTATTTTAATAAACAAATTTTTGTTCGAGTGTAAGTCAAGGGAAGAGGGCGAGGAAAGGCACAAAACGGAGCCTTCCGTGGCCTTATAAATAGCCACGCTAACTGACTGACTGACGCGCTTCATTAATATGCAAAGTGGCCCGGCTCGCGTCTCTTGGGCCCCTCGTAGCGCCCCGCTTACTACCAACTAAACCACCTGTAAGTGGCATCAAAAGTATCAACGTCTAAACGCTTATTACCAGCATTTTCATGCTGCATTTGCACTGGCCGAAACGGGAGGAAAACATGGCCAACAACAGGTTGTTCTGAGGCCCCCTTTTTGGCCATGTTACCCATGTCTTTCCCCCCCATCCACCAAATGGCAGCGATTGCGTGTCAAATTGAACTTGACTGAAGAACGTGCGGACGGGGGGTTAGGTGGCCAGAATAAATGGGCTGTTGAAGTCGAATATTTTACATATTTTACATATATATGTTCTATATGTGCTCTGCATATATATCGATGCAGCGGAGGTAATTATGCAATGACTTGTTGCTCAAATGGGGGAAATATAAATGGTTCTTTTTAATTAAAATAATTCGTTGTGGGTAATGGGAATAAATTAAAGAGGAGAAACACTTGAAAAGTTATGCAGTTTCAAATTAAAATTATTATAATGTTAAATTTGTCATATATTTATTTAAATAAAACCATTAGATAAAAAGGTATTTTATTAAATTAATTCTTTATAAATGGGTTTAATCTCTCCATAAGTGATGACCTTTTCCGCCTTATGATCTGATCTATCCAACCTTATGATGTCCCAATAAAAAAGATGCAAAGGTTGCAGCCACAAGTGAACTCTCTGCTAATTCCTTCGTAGGTCAGTTCCAAAGTGTCCCTGTCCCATTTGAAACTCATCCCGAAATTAGCATCGAACTCTAGACCAAACAGACCTTGCTCTCGAAACCCTTTCTCACAATTTACCCTCCTCCTGGCATCAATTTGGGTCTACTTAGTCACTTAATCTCAATTTCAAATTTTCCAAGGATTCTGGGAAAAAATAAAACAATCCTTTCCACTGACCGCACACAGCAGCTGCTGCCTATAATTTCTCCTTATCCTCGGCTACACTTTCACCTTTTTTGGCCATCAGAACTTTCTTTTCCCGGCGATCGTGCGGCAATAAATTTCCTAATGCTGTCAGCAAATAAAGTGGAAAACAAGTTTTTCCAAGAAAGTGTCCACGAAATTGTGTAATTTTTACCCCAAAAAAAGGTGAAATAAACGCAGGACGATTAAAAATATGTAAATCGGGAAAGGAACTTTTTTTTGGTTTCCATTCGTGAAAACTTTTCCGGCAAATTTGTGGCTAATTTATGAGACCAGAGCTCAGGTAGGAGGCAGGCAAGAAAAAGGAGCTGAGCTGAGCTGCATACCGAAGGGTCTGGCTGTACCATAAGAAAGGATATCGCATCCTTATAGGATTTCGAGTGTCTGGAACGTGTTGCATTTATGAGGTTGAACGAAAGCGGAAACGAGTTTTCTTTATGCACGCAACCCCCCTTGCAAGGATTCTCTCTTAGACAAAAGGAAACTGGGCAGAGACAAGTTTTCCCAACGCAGCGGCAGCGGAAATGAGAAAAACTTGTGCGCGAATCCTTTTCGCTTGCTTGGAACTAATTTTAATGACAATTCACGAGGCGCGGATGTCGCGACATTCGGGATAATGTGAAAATGAGCCGGCGATGGATAAGAAGCCGCTGGCCATTGCCAGAAAGGAATCCTGCGGGGTGTGGCCATCCCTGAAAATGCAGATTTTTTCCATTTCCCTAAGCCGCCTCCTTACCCCTTTCATTTCCGCGGCCAGCTACTTTCTCAGCGGTTACTTGCCACTCTTCGTCAGCCATTAATCATAAATGCGCAAAAGGAATTAACTGCAAAGGGATTTTTCAGGCTGCGGGAAATCGCAGGAGTGAATTAAGAAGAAGGCAAGGACGTTTCCTTTCAGGAAATTATTTACCATAAGATGTCACATGCTTATTAATTTATCCTTTATTATTATATTAATTATAGTGTTTGAAAGCCAAATGAAAATGTGCAGAACTGCTGATAACAAGTAACAAGTTTTTACTAGTTTATTTAGACTCTACTTGCTTATTTTTCTCTCTATTAAAAGGCTTAAAATTGGTTCGCTTTGCCAGCACTTTTTTCACAAATCAAACTTGTATTAATTGAGCAATTTTCACTTGTTTTTTTTTTTAGAGGGAATTCCCCGGGACAGTATTAATTACAGGGTGTCAGGCATTTCCCGCTCGACTCGCCACCCCATGCAGTGCAACGACCCTTTTGTCCAAGTTCTAACTTTGGACTCTAGGACTCTGGGACTCTGACTTTTTGGTGCCATGCGAGTATCCTTTGACATGTCGCCTGTCCGCTTATCGGAGCGAGTGCATCGCCCCTGTCCACTGCTCACCCTTTGCCGCCGGAATTCTCTCCTTTTCTCTCAGGCCATTTCCCCGCTTTTCTCCTCGATTTTCTCCAACTGCTCCGATGCTATCTGTGAGTGCCCTAGTTTCCAGTTTGCCTGACCCATTATTAGCTGTGAAATGCATGAATGTCTCTGGCTCTGTCACTTTACATTAGTGCTATGTGTGTGTGTGTGTCCTGTCCTGTCCTTTGGTCTCTTTGTCCTTTGGGACTTGATTTCCTTTCGCGTTGGACATTTCCTGTAATTTTTCATTGGGAAATATGGCACACACACAGACATTTCTGGTAGATCTTTTGGTAAAACGTTTCAAATTAGCGCCTAGGGAAAAGGAACTTGACTTTTTGTGTATTTGGAGCCCACAGAATGGCATATTCCACAGCGGATTGAATGCAAGGTGTTCGTAGTTCCCTTCCTGTGTGGTTTTCCCACGCCGCTCTTTGGGAATATATATACTATATATTAAGCTGAAACCTATACTTGCCGGGGTTTTGCTAGAAGACCTTCTTAGGCTTCTTACCCCTGCCTAGATTCTTCTTTTTTTTCGGAGCCATCTATCTTGAGCTTGTCAACACCACAGTGCTTTGTTCTCCTTTAGGTCTGTTGGCTGTTTGTTGGTAATTGTTTTTCTCCAAAGCACTCCCCATTTTTCCCTGAGTTTTCCCCCATCAAACTCCCAGGCAACTTGCTACATTTTGCGGCTAAACTTTAAACACGCGCAATGCGCTGCGCATGCCAAATGAGTTAGGAACCTGAAAATAATGAAAATACGGGGGGTTTTCAGCGGCCCTTTCGGGCGGCGAGGCGGCACTGGTGGCCATAAATTTGCATTTAATGAACATTTCGGTAAAAAAGAAAAAAAAAAAAAGCCCTAGAAGATGCCGCCCCTCCCGGAATTAACGCTTTTTGTTTGTCCGTAATGGCTTTTAATTATGTGGGCGGTTGCCTGTAACGAGAAGAGCGACGAGTTGGCTAAATGAAAAGGTTCTTTGCCGGCGCAGGCGTAACCGCAGCACACACAGGAAACGAACTGTTTGGTGGGTGTTTTTTCGCCAAAAAAAAATACTGTAAAGTAGAAAAGAAAACCACCATTGAAACCCAAATCTGATGCATCAGATTTCAGCATAACTGTTGGCTTTAAAACCCCCGTTCGCATCCCATCATCGCCGTTCCATTGTTTGGCCATTTATGCAGTTGACTTTAGCACAATCTCCCTCTCAGGCCGCCCTGCCCTGCATCACTTTTATTACCGATTTGATTTCATTGCCATTTGTCGAGCAATTCATGTGAAAAATTGTCATAAAAATGCAATAAAATTGTTTTTGGCTCCGTAATCCGATCGAATGGCAGTGAAAATAGTTGTAAAATCTATAAAATGCATGTTGCACAGTTTGTAATAAACTCTAGAAATATGAGGAAAAACAAATCGTTTGATTTATGAAAAAGACCGACAGCGAGAGGATATGATTTGAAATGTGAGGCAATGAAAAGCCATTGATTGATTGGATTTTATTGCCCTGAAAAAAATGGGTTAAGTTCGGTGGGAAATATGGGTGAAGGTTAAGGGGTTTCAATAAAAAATTTAAAGTATTTTTTAATGCTGGAATATTTTTAGTGCGGAGAAAAGAATTCTTATAAATCAGCTTCGATGAGAACTCAACACCAACCACATCTTCAAACTCCATATAATCACCATCTGTTAGTAGTTCCGCCTCTTTTCATATATCTTCTCCAATTACCCGTCTTGGGAACGGGGTATTGCCTCCAAAAATGTCCACTTTCACCGCCACTTTACTCAAAACAGGCACTCGAAATACTATCAACACACGGATACATATCACGAAGGCATTCGAAGAAGTTTGTCTCATCAGAGGACGTGTTTTTGATATCCTTTTCCCATAACTGTCATCATTTCATATGCGAGGGCTCCACTCGAATGGCAAGGGGCAATGGGACTGGGTAGGTGTTAATTTACGAGTGTCAGGCAGCGAGAGCTCGTCTCCTCCTTCGGTTAAAAATAAACAGAGATTGAGTGAGCGGCTCTGCTATTTTGGAAAATTTGGAGCATGCCAGCAGCTGCAATAGCAACGTCAAAGGACATTGCACAACGACAGAGTAAACATCCTCATTGGCTGCCTCTCACTCTCCTTCGCTCTGTGTTCATTTCGAGGCGTTCGTCGTTTGTATGTCAACATAAACTTCACAAAAAGGCAAGAACACTGAAATTCACACACAAGGCTCACAAAAAAAAAATACAAAAAAATACGCACTAGTGACAATAAAAACTCGAGAAAAAATATAAGAACTCGCAACTGAACAGGAAAATATGTTCGAGTGGCCACTCATAATTCTTTGAGAGAGCAGCTCGAAAATATTCGAGGAGCCAAGAAAAAAGGCTTCAGGATATA
The DNA here is from genome assembly GCA_018904695.1 of Drosophila parvula. NCBI lineage: Eukaryota > Metazoa > Arthropoda > Insecta > Diptera > Drosophilidae > Drosophila > Drosophila parvula. Next base: position 15,393 of record JAEIIG010024761.1, read on the forward strand.
TGCAGGAGAGCTCTTGACTTTCAGACTAAAAAAAAATGTTCGAGGTGGAAATTGAAAATGGGAAATGTGTGTGGGGAAATTTTAAAATGTAAAATATTAAGTGAAAGTCTTATATAGAAGTGAGGAATATATTTAAAAGATGTTGATGTATTTATAAGTAATTCTAATTTTCTGCTTTATTTTTGTATTTAAATTAAGTTCCTATTCTACTTTTTAAACGATAAAAAAAACTGGAGAAAATATTTAAGTCCTGATATTAGCTCTTTATTAATTCTTAGAAATCATTACTATATAAACATTTAAATTAAACTTCTTACAAATAAATTCGAAATACTCTTAGTTAGCCTCAGAAAAATGTGTGTAATTTCTGGAGTACCTAATACATTTAATTTATAATATTCCTTCAAACTCTTAGCTTTCAATTCATAAACTAAATGCTGTCCTTAGAAAACCATCGATCATTCCTTGAGAATACCTCAAGGAGAGACCCTCTCGAAGTCAGGAAGTCTTGAGCACTGTAGTGTGTTCCCGGCCCTTAGATCGTGTTCAAATTCCCAGACCGAACTGAGTCTTAACCCCTGCTCGAGTCTAAGGTTAACCCTCTGGTGGCACTTGAGTTTTGCTCAGTCAATTGAAGTTTTCTACTTTATATTTTTCCCCTTCGGCTGTCTCCGGACCATGAAGAGATGGCGTGTTCGCGAATGTAAAGCTCAGCTGTGGTTCGGCATTCGCAATTGCCTCCTCGCGTGCCCAGTTATTAACCAGCTTCCTGTCTTCCTTTTTTGCAGACGTCAGCACGCCTTCATGGCCAACACACAGAAGCAGCAGCCGGCTGGCAGCGGCGGCGGTGGAAGTGGTGGAGGCAGCGTCACCCACAGTCCGGAACGCCTGCGCGGAGGAGCCACCCAGGATCTGTTTGAGCTACTGGAGCGTGTGCAGTGCTCGCGACTCGACGACCAGCGCTGCGTCCTGCCCGCGTACTTCTCTCAGGTGTGTAACCACATACATAAGAAACTCAACCAAGGGGAACCTCATGTCATCACAGGAAATAAGGTTATTGCATGTCTTGTGGGATTTAAGATGAAGATTCGCAGAAAAAGAGGTTATACGAGGGCAATCTGAGAGCTAAAAAAAATAGACAACATTTTAGCACAAAAAGTATTTAAATGAATTGAAAAAATAAATAATAGTGTTTTTAATTAAATTTATAAAATATAAAATGTAATACTTGTGGATTTCTGGTTTTAAATTCGGTTTAAAATAGATTTTTCAACTTGCAATGAACTTAAAACCAATTAAAATTCTTGTCTTAATGCGATCCTAGCAGTTTTTAAAATCGATTTTTAAGTGTGACATTAGCTAATGAATTTTTTTTAAAGTAAGGCCACACTGTGTATCTTTGCTGTATTGAAAAAAATTAACCAAACCACTATGGGCGATTAGTTGATTTTGGCGGCATAAAGTCCACACATAGAGCTAGGAGCTTA
>JAEIIG010024872.1:0-10113 GCA_018904695.1 Drosophila parvula
AAACTCACCAGGATACTCCTTGAAGCGGATGCTCGCCTGGGGATCAAGAACGCCCAAGGTGACTGCCCCATGCACATAGCCATCAGAAAGAACTATCGGGAGATCATCGAGATCCTGAACACGCCCAAAAAGATACGGAATCGAAAGGAGAAGCCCAAAGAGAGCGGTGGCAGCAGATCGGACAAGGAGAAGGATCGCGACAGAGATATAGTGGACAAGGGGATCAACTGGTCGCCGTACGGTTGTCACTACTTTCCCGATCCACGTGCCTTTCCCTCGCCCAAGCTGGAGACTCTGCCCAAGGAGCCGTTAAAGGCAGGAGAACAGTACTTTCTGGACTTGGCTGGTCATATCCACAAGGGTCCCGTGAGTGTGGGAAACACTTGCTATTGCGGGCCCTTCTTCCGGCACATCGAGAACAAGCTGAACTGCAACCGGAAGAGCCTCAAGAAGTACGTCCACAAGACCAAGGAGCGATTGGGTCACAAGGTTCAAGCGTTGGCCATTAAGACCAACGACCAGATAGAGCAGCTCACAAGGACGATGATCGAGGATCGGCTGAGATGTGAGAGCAAGCGGCAGCACCTCAGTGAGTTCCTGCGACGCGGCGAACCCATGCGTTCCACCTTTGATCAGCAGAATAAGAGCTCGAGGATCGAAAGGACCCTCTCCAGGTGTCGCAGTCTGGAGCTCTTGGAAAACAACCACGAGGGCGGCAGGCTTACCAATTCCCGGAGTGTGGATATACTCGAAGACCAGGCGGTGGAAGCCATAGTACACCGATCCGCAGAGCAGCCCCTTGAAAGCGATAGTGAAGAAGATTCAAATGCAGCTGGTCAAGAGGAAGATGAGGAGGAGGAGGAGGATGAAGATGAAGAGCGGGTTCAGGATCAAGAACAACCACAGGAACAAGTCGAGCAGCTGGAGCACTCAAAACTGGATGAGCTAAAGCTGGATTTCCTTAAGGTATCCGAACGTCTGGGTGTGCTCCTGGAGAAAACCACATTGATAATGGAAAGGGACAGTGAGCAGGAGAATAAGAATCAGTTATCATCCCTATCCCCGCCCTATAAGCCCCATCCCAGAGCCGAGTCCGCTCAGCTCCGGGAAGATAAAGAGAGCGTGAATAGTCCAAACTTTGACGAGTACACTCATGTAATGCGTCGCTATCCGAACTCCAGCGAGACCTCCAATCCCTCCCAGAACTCCAACAGTTGGGACTGGGAGAACTCGCCCACGGGCAGCAATCCTCCACCGGATTACCATAAATACTATCAACGCATTGGCAGGGGGGAGAACATGCTGAACTCCGTGATAAAAGCCCTGAGAAAGGACGCCTCCTTTGCGGATCTGGGAAAGGAGGAGGCGGCTGTTAATGAAAGTGCCGAAAGAATGGGCGGCGACAAGTTGCTGTACAAGGAGCAGCAGGCCTGCGAGGCAGCTGGCATCTCCAATCTGATGAAGCGACAGCCGCTGTGCTTGGAGGACAACTATCCCGTCATGTCGAACCTGTTCTACTCGAACCCCATCATGGAGTACGTCGAGGAAACGGAAGTGAGACCGAATGGCAACGAGCATGGAAGCAAGGTGGAGATCAGGAACAGTGAGATCAAGTGCCTGAAGAAGCCGAATGCCGGCCAAGTGCGGGATATGGTGGCCCAACTGCAGAACACCATCGATTCCAATCGGCAGGACTCCCAGGTGGCCAGTGTAATTGCAGCAAGATCCCTCTCCCGCTTGAACAATAATAACTTCCAGCACATAGAGGCCACATCCTCCAATCCCTCCCCCACCTACAGTATCCCCCATAGAAGCGTGGCTGCTCCGCAGTTTGGCCTGCCCGAGCGGCACATACCCAAAGATGCCTACTTCCACGAGCTGCCCCACCGCCCACAGAATCCACCCAACCCGCAGCGAAGGATTCACACCGGCTACGCACCAAATGCGAATTTCTATCGCAACGATGACCTCTATGCGGAACGAGTCCCCCAACCGCATCCTGCCCTGCGGCAGGGAGATTACGTGGCAGCGTCCGCCTACAGGCCCATCCAGTCGCCCACCTTCCAGGCCATTGTCCCGCCTCATCCTCATCCCAGAAACTGGCCACATCCCAGCCTGCCACCGAACGATATCGATCTTGATGAGGTGTCCGCCGTAGGCCTTTACAATAACGTCTCGAGTCTCGTTTGAGTTGAGCCCCCAAGTGTTCCCATTGTACATAGCTAATCCTAATATTATATATTTATCTTATTCCTAATCATGTTCTAAACTAAAGCAAAAGTTAATTTATTTCCAATTGAATCTAATCCAGAGGGTTTTAAATATATGCATATTTATAAAAATTAGATGCCTGCACTTTATGGTTTTAATAAAGGGATTAATATTGCCAAGAAATTGGGAATCGAACATAAGGGAGAAGGATAAAATAATTGTTAAAAAGTTATTAATGCTTCGATTTTGTTTTCGGCTTAGATGATCTATAACTTCTTGCGCTCTTTAAATATCAACTTATGAAGAGAGCAACTCGGTTGAGCGCTCGCATATTTAGAGGAAAAGATAAGCAAGAAAATAATAATATTATAATAATAATAACTCACCTAAGATATTCTTCTAACATTCTTTAATAGAATTTCAAAGAGGGAGCGACTCGTTTGAGCTCTTGCTCATTGAGAGGAGAAGATAAGCAAGAAAATAATAATAATATAATAATAATAACTCACCTAAGCTATTCTTCTAACGTTCTTTTAATAGAATTTCAAAGAGAGAACGAGTCGGTTAAGCGCTTGCACATTAAAAATAGGAAGATAAGCAGGAAAAATGAGTATTTAAAATAATTTGTACCGTAAGAAGTATCTTTTGCCGTTCCCAAATCCGCAGATAAAAATGCAAACCGAATGTTTTCGATCAAAATATATTTGTTTTCTTTAAAAATGTTTAATAATAGTATTTATGCATGTGTAAATATCAGAATGTCAAGTACATATATATATATATATCTATATATATATATATTATATTTATTGATAACAGATCATTTTGGTGTTTTGATAGACATGCGGCTTATAAACTCGATAAAATGTAATTGTAAACGAAATCAACCAGGAAAACATCCCAATAATCGAGCTCAGATGCTTGGTGGGTGGGAATTAATAAAAAAAACTTAAATTCCCACCGCTGACAGAGAGAAGAAGTAAACAATTAAATTGGGCAACATTTTGATATCGTTTCACCAAATATGTCTGTGTGGTTTTGTTTTTTGTTTTGTTTAATACATTATCTTTAGCAAGTGCCTAATGATGATTTCTCGATGTCTTTGTATTTAATTTAAAATTCTATAAATGACACTGCTGCACTGACGGCGCCCACTCTGCTACTTAAATTTACCGGCCACTTAATAATATCTTAATTCTGAATAGTCATATTACAAATACAAATTACAATAGCCAATAATTTAGTCACTTCGCAATGTATGTATGTTTATGTCTCTATGTAGGTATGTCTATGTAAGTATGTTTGTATGTATATCGCCTAATTTAAGTCTATTAATAATAGTTGTTGCTTTTTGTTTGTTTTGGGGCTTTTTTTTTTTGTTGGCTTGGAAATTGTTTGTTGATGCGACGACGACGACGTGAGTAAGTTAACAATTTTGGTCTTACGACTGCTTTTGGATGTGAACTATGATCGCTTGCTTGCTGCTGCTGCTGTCAGCAAGTGACATATTCTCGGTCAGGTAATGTCTCAAAGGGGACTGGTGTCGGAGTCTTCGCGCTCTTGGATTGTTGTAATGCTCTGCTGCAAGGCATTCGGTGTCAGCCATTCTCTAAAAATCGGTTGCAAAATAATAATATTAATATAATAAGTTATTAAAACCGATTGGATTTTGGCTTACTTTGGCAAACATCTTTGTAGAAATGGCACACAGGAGCTGAAATGCGCTAAACGATTGACCCAGCTGGGTATTTCTTGGCCGCAAAGTATCTGTAAGCATAAACAAAAAGAAAAAAAGAGTCACGACCAAGCTTTGTTTAACTCAATTGTCATAATTATAAACCCCACTAGGGTTCCAAAAGCTGGCATTTCTCTGAAAGCAAGATTCGCGTAAACTCAGGAACTAAACCAATAATTAATATGTATATCATAAGTAACATAACTTGTAAAGAAAACAATACTTTTAAAGCAAATCTCAGAAGGAAATCTCGTGCATTTCTTTAGCGTAAAAGGAATTGAGAACACGACGGATGTCTTACTTTTTGATAACAATGATTCATGTCAACATATTTGGGCCGCAATTCGCCGTATCTGACATTCGATGATTCACGTCACACATTTCGACAGGCACACCTTAATTATTGCCTCCGTGTCCCCCAAGGGTTTGCTCGAAATACCAAAGGGCGTTCCTTAAATTTATTAAAGACTAACCCCCATTCTCACCTGAGTTAATGAGCCCGAAAAGTGATTGCAGTTGTTGTTCATGAGATGGTAGCGATCGCCCCGAAACTGATTGCCCAGCTCCTCGACAATCCGGCGCACCTCCTCGTACGTGAAGTCGGTGCAGCCGATCTGGATGCTCTGCCGGAACTGAAACTGGTCGCCCAGCTCGTCGTGGTCCCGCGGCGAGATCTCGAAGACCCCCGTGAAGGGGAATGGGTGTCCGCCGTAGGCGAACTCGGTACCAAATGCCTCTACGCCGGAGTGAAATACGCCCAGTCCAATCGAGGTGGTGTACTCGTTGATCCAGTACTGCAAAGGTCACAGACACATGTTTATATGTATGTAGATTTAGCATGGCACCGGAAATTTAAGAAGTTAAGTACTCACCATGTCGTAGACATTGAGAATAACTGGCTCCCGAGTCCCCATATTGGAGGGCAAGAGCTCTTCATTACCGATCTCGTCTTTGGGTACACTGAGACAGCTCGGAAACGACAGATTGCACGGCAATCCGTTGGAGAACATTGATTAAATGCGTCGTTGGTTTTGCGGGGCACGAAGAGTATTGTGAATTCTGCAATGGTGGAGACGACGGTCGGCTCTTTAATTAATCTCGGTCCCCGAGCATATGCTGTGCGCGATACATATGTATGTATATTTATGTACACATGTGTATGTGTGACCGCAACCTTACTGGAATTGGACAATTTAACAGATTCTCGGATCTTGGCACCGCGCTGCACAACCACAAACATATGTAAATGTATCGCAAATGCGTAAGATACATGAGAACATACATTCATATACATATGTACATATCCGCGGATGCAGTTACACACAATCATACATATGTACATACACTCGCTTTGGAAGAAATGTGTCATAGCGGCAGGCGGAACTTACACTTGTTCAAGGACTCTCCCTTAGCAAGCCATATTCTAAATAAAAAAATTTTAACAAATCATAAAAGGCCAAAATATACGGTAAAATGTTGATTTTGAGCTTCCGCTTTTGTTTTTAGTTTACACACAAATTTTTTGTTTATGGATTGGTCGATAAAACTTTCTCGATAACGATACGTAAACTAGTTCCAATGTGAGCCACAGCTGACTGCTTATCGGCACTTTCCTTGAAAAGTATGGCAACGCCAAATGTCTGGAAGGGTCTGGAGACTATTTTCCCGCCCAGTCTGGCAATGCGAAATTTGTAGGGAGGTTTTACGGGACAACTACAGTGTCGGACAGTGTCATAGGGGCTATGATCAGCTGAAAATAACGTGGTGAGCAGATAAACATGTAAGACAGCAAGTTTCCTAAAAAAGTACGGCATTGCTAAATGACACGATGGCTGGTTCGTTATTTTAGTGTGACCAGTTGCCGTGTATGTGGAAATCCACTCTTTTTTCTGGCAAATATTGTTTTATGATCGGAAAACTAGTGGGCACACTGCAATTTTCTTATTAGGAAAACCCTGTACAATTATATTGTTGCTTTGTTTTGCCTATAAAGAGCAATCACAATTGCAACTCACCAGTGACCTTATAAATAATCTATGCTAAGGATTCACTGCCGCCAGCAATTGACCGTTTGAGTGCCGTGACGAAAGTCAAAATCGATTGTTGACCATTATTAAAAATAAACCAAACACAATTGTTCAAAAATAACAAAATTAAGTGCAGAAGCAATGTTATAGCACGGATTAAGCAGCCAGAGTGGATTATCAGTTCCCTACGAACATCAAAAGTGCTGCCAATGTGGGTGGGGCTTTGTAGTAATCACACGCGTGGGCGTGAGTATAAATAAATGCCAAAAGGTCACCAGAAACCTGACTCAAGTTACACTTTCAGATGAAGGAAATATGCTGTAAGAAAGGAACCTTTAGACATGCAGCTGGACCAACTTAGGCAAACGGAAAAGCAATAACTAGCAACTAGTAATTAGTGAAGCTTCCAAACGACACGATTGCAGCCATGTTTTCCGACGATACCGATGAGCTGGACACCATTGCCGATGTAATGGGACTGCGCACCCAGGCCCGCCTCAACACATTTCGCGAGATGTGGTACCATGTCTTTCTGTGGGCCCTGTTCTCCTCCATCTTCATCCACACTTGCGCCGCCTTAGTGGCCTTCGTTACACTCAGGAAGCATAAGTTTGGTCGATTCTTCTCGATCCTGATCCTAGTCATGGGATTCCTATCGCCCGCATCGAGTGGCATCATTAGTAGTGCGGTTATCGCCTTCGTTCATCGTGCTTCCAGCCTTCCTATGTCACCTATATACGCCATGGTCTGGGGCCTCGGCCAGACAATAGTGTCCGCTTGCCTGGGCTTCACCCGCATCTTGGCCACACTATAGAGTATGGACTGATGCTTCTCCCCAATCCCCAATCTTCACACGGTTCTGGTGTTTACCAGCAATATTATCAATTCTTCAGGTGTGCAAACAATTACTTCAATTGAAAAAGCTTCGTGTGTAAGAATATTGTGATTTTTTTTAATACATATATACCCTAATACGACGAGATGAATAATGTTAAATACCTAGCTCTTATCCTAACTTTAAAATCTAATTGTACATAATATAGGAACCTTATAAAAAGCAAATCTAGCATTTTAGTGGTTGACTGTGGTTCGGCTAGAGTTTCTGACCTTAAATCAAAGTATTTGGATCCCTGGCATTGTACAGAGTGTGCAGTTTGTTACTCAAAACATTTCCTATCCGCCTTTCAGTGTGCAAGGGCTGGGGTCCATTGCATCGCTTGATTTTCTGGTCGGCTAACGTCTGTATGGCTGTGGGGTCACTCGAAAAATGATCTATCAGCTTCTTGGGGCAGGGATATTGGGATATAATCGACTCGGCCACCTCCAGCGTGACTTGGGGCAGTCGATTCAAATGCTGTTGCCAGAGGCGTCCGTATCCATTGCCTTGATCCACCCGAACGCACTGCTTCTTATCGTTGGCCACGTACTTTTTGAAGCACCCCAGAGCCTCGTTGCGTTGCTTCTTGTAGGGAGCTTCAGCAATAGCTTTCGTATAACGCTGGATTAGGGCCAACAGTTCCTGGCTTTCGGGTCGGTTCAGCTGCTCCACATGGAGCTCTTGAAGTAGCTGCATTTCTATCAAAGCATTCTGGCTGTGGGTGGTATTTTTATTGTGATGAAGCTTTGAAAGTGCCACCGTATACTGGCAATCGGGAAACATGGCCTGTAGTCTGGGCCCTAGACAAACCAAGCTTTGATCCTTGACAGCTTGATGGAAGGTGGATTCAGATACCCAATGGATCACTTGGTTCTCTTTCTTCCACGCCTCATTCAGACCGGTGGGACTTGTTCCAGGAGCAATTGTGTGCTGTCCTACATTACGTTCCCATATGATGCAGTGGCTAACTGGTAAACTTCGAATTTCATACTTAAAATCGGTGGAATTCAACTGCTGAAGAAGCTCCTGACCAATGGAAATGTTCAGGAATCCGGCATCTATCACAACCCGAACATACTTCATGCATTCTCCAGGTTTGATGCGCTTTTGCTGCTCCCGTAAAGCCTGTTTATGCAATTTATCAACTTTATTTGTCATTGTTTAGAATTTAATTGCGCCCACTTTGTATCAAACATCTAGATATGGACTGCAGGCAGCAATCGATATTTGCGTTGTCTTTGGTTTAGCTGTCCTGGTATACTGGTGCAGGATACCCCATTATAAACATAAATATAAGAAAAAATATAGAGAAACACATCCGACAGGAGAAATACAAATAAACCTATTTCGAGACAAATTATTTTCAATAAAATTTTGTTTTACATCTCAAATCTACATGGAAAAGGACTCCCATCTCTATTATACGATAAGTATCGTTCAACTGTTATATTTTTATCGGAACAATAAATCGGAGGCGTTATCGACAAACATCCACCTCTATTCGACGCACGCCACACGTGTTTTATTTACTGCGTTCTCTGAAAAGTTTTTACTAAAAAACGCATTAAAAATGTATCTGATGTACACAATTAACGAGAACGGTGCCCGCGTCTACACTCTGAAGGTAAATTTATATTGAACGAATGCATTTATGTTCCTTTCTTAACCCGCGTACTTGGTGATTTTGTAGAAGCGCACTGAGGATGGTCGCCCAACATTGTCCGCTCACCCAGCACGCTTCTCTCCAGAGGATAAGTACTCTCGCCAGCGCATTACCATCAAGAAGCGTTTCGGACTTCTCCTCACCCAGAAACCCGAGCCCATCTATTAAGTCAGGGTTTAAGTTTAATTAGTGTACATTTTATTTACAAATAATAAGTTACAAAAAAATATCTTCCTAAAAAAACACATTTTAAATGCGTCGCTTAAGGCCCGCCGTGTAGTCAAAAAGTTGGGGATTCCGGAACTCGCCGCGCATATCCAGGACATAGAAGAGGGTTTTACCCTTGACCTTAATGGGCAGCTGTACACAAGCCATGTTCCGCGATTCCTCGGCCGAAACGCACTTCAAAGGCACTGTCATAATGCGATTGCGGTTAAAGGGGCCGTAAGTTACAAAGGAAACGCTTTGGCCACCTTTTCGTAGGATGAGGAAACGCACAGAGCGAAGGGTGAACATCCAGACAGCAAATAGGATGCCATATCCTAAGACAAATTTGCGTATTTAATGTTTTTTCCTGATAATAAAACTAAACTTACCTATCAGAAAACTGCATACAGTGATGCCATTTCTGTACTTGTTGTCTCCCAAATTAATTCGCTGGTACCACTTTAAATCGTCTCCCGGATTCTCCACCACAGGGGCATCTTTCAAAGTTGTAAAGGCAAAGTGGGAGAGGTAAGTCCAAAACACAAACTGGCAGACTCCGAAGAAGTTCAACATCGTGTAGAAGCGAGGATTCTCATATTTGAAGAGAATTATGTCCTTCGGAACGCTGGTGCTCACGTCGAAGGGTGCTGCTTGGGAGGAGAACCTCTTAAGCGTGGGCAATACCGGCGATTTGCTAACGAAAGCCGGAACTGTCAGTCTTAGACTTTGTAGACTGAGCCTCTTGATCGAACTGGCGCCCTGGCGAAGGGCAAAATGCAGGAGGTTGCTCATTTTAATTGAACACTTCCTGCATTTGTTATTATAAAACGAATAACCTACAATCTACAGATGTTTATATTTTGTTCCACTTGCCATTGGTTCACTGGTTTTAGAACCGGAACCGGTTTTGCGCTGCATCATTCAGGGATGACGTTACCGATTCCTTTCACTGGTTCACGATTTTCGTGTTATTTTTCTAAACAGTTTCTGATTTTGTTCAAAAATCAATCGAAATATTATTAAATTACTAATATTATAGAAAGTCATAAACAATTACTTAGTAAATCCATGTAAATTGTATAAAAATTTATGATGCGATCAGATATTGGTTCAATTAATAGAGAGTGGTTCCACTCACAAGTAATTATAGTTCTTTTTTCCACCCCTTGTTGCTACAGATGATTTGGTTTGGTTCTATATTAGAGATGAGCGCGGGCTTCAAGATAACGATGTATTCTTGTTTTTCTTATTAAAATATCTAGAAAAGGAATGTTTATTAAAAACAAGTTGTATTAGATAAATACAAATATTCCTTTCAACTATTGTAAGTCGTCTAAACTTCTTTAATTTGTATTTATCGTTATCTCTTTTATGTAAATAGCCTAAACGCATT